>JACJUY010000269.1:168848-193013 GCA_014220935.1 Platorchestia sp. MABIK
TGAGGTCTGGGTCTTGTGCTGCCTGCATACTGTAGCTGACGACTGCCATTGTAATGAGGTCTGGGTCTTGTGCTGCCTGCATACTGTAGCTGACGACTGCCATTGTTATGAGGTCTGGGTCTTGCGTTGCCTGCAAGCTGTAGCTGACGATTGTAATTTTCAGGTAGCGAAAGTTAGGCTTTAGTGCTTACGCTCTACACGTTCACTTTCACATTATACGTCTACTTTTGAACTGAACTTGATCTCTTCTAGGGAAAGAAGTGTTCGACAAAATGTACATAAGTAGCATTTGACGATTTTGTCATTTAAGATAAAAAAATGACTTCTGGAGTTGAGCGTTTTTTCATGCACACGCGGTAACAATTCCATGAAGGTGAGCGCTTCTCATTCGGGCTTGTGCCAAATGTTCGATTTCCACAACACTAGAGAAGTTTATGCGACGTAAATAGTTTCTAAAATGTCAGAAGAATAAATCTGACTTGAACGCAATTTCAACAACAACAGAAGAATTCAACTCACGTAAAATAATATTACAAATTGTTCAACTTATGCAGTGGCAGCAGAGTACGAACGACGCGCTGCTCTTTAAACGAACATAAACAGGCAATCTAAAATTATAAGTAAAAAATCTTATACATATAACCCGCTATCTGGTACATGGTAGCACATGCAATCTATGTTCAGGAATGTAGCGTTGTCATACTTCTTTACAATTAATTTCTACATGTATTAGCCGAGTCTAGGTCACATGAGCTGAGACAGCTCGTTTTCAAATCATTTTCTCCATTTAATTTCGTTGCGCAATGCCGCACTCTGGTCTTCTTAATTTGCGTTGGCATGAAAGACACGCTTGCAAAACTGTTGTAATACCTTCGTGTGAATTTGTGCTTCACTTGCGGTGAATTCCAAATTTTCCTAGAATTTAACTTACCCTCACTATGACAGGATGGTAGGGACATACAAAGAGGATATTGTTCACTGTAGTTCACTTTTTCTAGTCATAATGTTGATTTGTCCACAGAATAAAATTTTCAGTTTCCGGGGGCTCTGTCTAACGTATTAAATGAATGTTACCGAACTTTACTTATACTACAGCTACAATGAGAAATCGGGCGTCTATCCCCAATTTTAATTAATGGCAATGAGGTCATTCACTTTGTGTTGCATCAGGACCACTACTTCAATAGGTTTGTAAAATATGTGTTAAGTAAACTTTTGAAATGTGCACTTTGTTAAAGCTACTGCTTCTGACGCTTTGAAAATATACATCAAGTAAAACTTTGAAATGTGCACTTTGTTAAAGCTATTGCTTTTGAGGTTCGGAAAATATATATCAAGAAAACGTTTGAAACGTGCAATTTGTTAAAAGCTGTTGTCTCTTTTGTGCTCAGGAGCAAATCGTGCTGCCCGCTGAGCCGGAGGAGCCTCCACAGATTTTCTACGGCCCCACGAAACAGATCGTCACCAACGACCTCAGGAGTCTGGATGAGATGGTGAGTACCCTGCCATGCAAACATCAATCGCTTTTTACCTTTTGGAAATTGGAAATATAAAACATTAAGCACGACCTAATGATGTGTGTTGGACTTCAGCGTGTTGTAACTTCCAAGATACGTAATCAAATCCTGGATGTACGTTCTCTAACTTGGCCCCGCGAGTGATAGCTATTTGAAAGATGTTTCAAATTTTCTGATCAAACGCTAATTAAAGTGAGTTCACTCCAAAAATCGGCACCATGGATATTTTGCTGCCAAGTTCATTTGCAAACGCCAAATTAGCCCGATTTCATCGTCCAAATTCTACGATTTGAACTGCGTTGTGGTCGCCTCTTGAAATATTAGAACGAAGACTCGTTTTGTAATTTTTCATCATTGTATTTCTCAATTTTGCCGAAATAATCTGCTTTGTAAACTGGAAGGAAATTTCCACTTAATGGAAACTACTTGACCAGCCTGAAATTCATTCTCCTTACTTAGCTCCTGATTCATGTTACTTTGTAATATTTGTTAAGTGCATTTTTCATGACTGCAGCACCCAACACAAGGAAACAATGTTTTGTCATTGAGGATTCATTTTAAAGTTTCATAAATTCTTCCAAACTTTTTGTTTCTGCGGAAGTTCCATAACGGTGAGCTCAATTTCAAGTCCGAGACTGGGCTAAACCAAGTCACTTTCTCCTGCACTAGAACGTATTTTTGAATCATTTTTCAAGGAACGACGAGCTGGTTTCAAAACATGGAGGATTTTACCTCCCTGTTCTCCGCCGTCAATTTTAAACGATCATACGGAGCTTGCTGCGCCCTTCTCGTTTTCCTCTAACAGATTTTAAGGCTTCAATTACACCTCAAACAAAAGGCGCTATTGAACCTTTATTGAATCCGTAATGATCAAGCTTTTTTGGAGCTTTTTGATCGATGGATCGGCTTGACTCGGTCGCAAGAGTGACGTTGCGCAAACCTTCACTCTCTCCACCCTGCAGCGCACGGTCACTCCAGGCACAAACCACCGCCTGTCGATCGTCCGCTTAGAAAGTACTGCGTGAGGGACGATGCCAACCTCTGACCTCGCTCCTCCAGCGTTATCTCACATGAGAACGGTTTAGATCCATCGCAGTTGATAGTCATCTGGCAATGCATTGTTCCATGTAGAGACGCGGGCAAGAGGTTGGGAGGTTGCGACTTAATGTTATTTGCTTCTATAACATTTTCCCTCGTCAATTTCGATGGTAGCAATAAGATAAAATCGTTTTTGTTGTTCTCATTTAGCTCCAAAGTGTGGTTCATGAGAAAAAATCAGTTGTTTTGTGTATTGTTCGTTTTAGTTTCTCAATTTGTGGCTTTTAGCGAGTGGGGATCGACGCCACTTCTGATTTCTCAAAAGTGAGGAAATTTTAGTGCCGTGAAGAATGTTGCGTGCCTCTCGGGTGTGTTCTCCAAATATCCACTCAACAATGTTTTTCCTGGCATTGTTGATTCACAATGTTGTCAGAAAGAAGAGAGGCTGGTTGATTTCTTCGTCATCTCTATTAATACGGACAGAACCTTCCAAATAATCAAGCTATGAACTTTAGATAATAAATAAAACTTCCAGCGTGTTTTCAATCACACATGACACACTAAATCATGAGTGAAATTTGAAAATGAATTTGACGGACATTTTTTTGGTACTGTTACTAACAGACTAATAATTCTGACAATATTGGCTGAATTTGTTACTGTACTGGGGCTACTAACCTTGCGATATTGCGTTTTGTGAATAATTTTCTACCAACATTATATTTCTTCTATAATATGTATAATTCTGAAGAAAGATCTTTTAGAAATGTACGGAGAAAATTCGCGAAGGAACTAATGCTTAAGAATATTTCCAGGGATTCTAAAGCAGGTCCTTTATTTTAATATAAAAATATTCCAGTTCCTTCTTGGCTTAGCCGTGCAATCTTGTTCAGTCAATAATATGTCCTATACAATATTTGACGCAGACTCGAAATTTTATTTGCCGCATCGCTGCAGGCCACGAATGAGAAAGTCGTTTTTCGGTACCGATTAGCGTCGTGGATAATCATATCGTGGTACTCAAGATACCGATTTTCTACGAGGGCAATCTCATAGGGACAGTTCTAGATTTGATTTCTTCCGATGGGTTATTTTATCCTGACACTTTAGATCCCGATTGTCTGCGAGAGTAATTTGATTTTGCCACTCTAAATCTCGATTTCATGAGAGGATAATCTTATGGGGACACTTGTAGATCTGATTTCTAACGTGGGAAATTTCCTCCTGGCACCCAATAGCCGGATTGGATTGCCTACGAGAGTAATTTTATCGTAACACTCTAGATCCAGATTTCCCGCGAGGATAATTTTATCGTTACAACTCCAGCTGCTGATTTTATGTGAGGACGATTCAATCGTGGTGTCTCCGGATCCTGATTTTCTGCCAAGTTAATCCTATCGCAACCAGTTTTTTCCGAGGGTAATTTTGTAGTCTTAAGTGCAAGTTTGTGCAGGCTATGGTAAGTTTAGCTATATTTCAGAGGGTCTAGTCCGTAGTTCAGTTTATGCCCCCAAGGTTTTCCAGTCCTATGAGAATTTTATTTGTACTTGACTATTCTTCAGAGTGTCATGTCCTTGTCTCAAAATGTACGTGGGCTCATGAATATTTTTCCAGGGAAATAATAAAAGCGCAAGATTTTAAATTGCAGAATTCCATATTTACATTTACTTTTATAATGCGCTAAATGAACAAATGCATCTTTCGAAAGTAGGTCAAGCAACCACGCAAAATTTCTCTTTCAGTAGCTTTGTGCTACAGGGGCCGACTGAAGAAGTTGCGAACCGTCGTGTTAGTTAGTTAGTGCATGCATGCCATTAGACGCATCTCGCTCGGCTATCCCCTCGTACATCATTTCCTCCCCCGTCCGCGTCTCATTAGAAGGAGCCTCGGAGGAGCGCGCGAGAGGCGGTGACGCTTGAATGACTTCTGCGGCGTCTTTTACTTTCAGTGAAACTGTGAGAGAGCCCCGCCGGCAGCACGCAACTCACTCTTCGTCCTCTGCGTTGCCATGAGAAAGCAAATGTTGTAAGCCCTGCTGTGTTTCATAATCCACGACGCCAGAATGGCTTCGAGATGAATCGATTATTTAATTAATGCCAGCTGCGTGATGCAAGGAAAAAAAAGGGGCAGCAAAGGTTGCTATGGAAGAACGGCTGGAGATGAATGTCCTACTCACTTGCAGTAAACGCCAAAGGTTATTGTTCCTCATAGGTAACGATTGTCACGGTTGATTTCATCCGTGGCTTCATCTCAAAGATTCCTTCTTGCGTTCGCTTTAGAGTTAAATTTTGAGGAGAATTTTTAAAGATTGTATCAATTTCTCAGTTCTGAGTGTAGAGTGCTTATTAACCGACTGATTTCGAAGTTATTTTGTAGCCACTTTATTTCCGTTAATTTATGTTTCCTATTTTCTTACGTATTTTCTTGTGGTATTATTTAGTATTTGATGTTAACGCGATTACTGAAACTTTTTAATCATTACTTCGCGTCATCGAAAAATTAAAGAGTCAAATGGAATTCATTTTAGGTGCGTACAATTGACTCGCTCAGAGTTGTTAGTCATTTCGGAATCAAGATTTACCATGCAAATAAAATATTCAGTCACCAAGTCAATTTTTTTATTCGCAGAATTTCGTTTGATTGCTGTCTTCGGGTGTTGTTTGAAGCGCAAAATCATGTAGTTGAAATGCTCTGTTTCAAATTTAGAATCACATGAAATCGCTTCAGTTCACATTAAGAACGGATAATCGCTCGTAAACATTTGATCGTGCACTTAATGCGAACGCTGAGGCAATGGGAACCATTACGTTAATTAAGGAACTCATTTCTTGCGACTTGCTTGCTGCTACAGGCAGCGGGCTACGTCCTCTGGCTGTCGCTAACGTCCCTGCATGAAATAAATTACAGAACTCTGGAGTTGTCTCGACTCCATTATCACACAGAGCCCGGCCTTGCAGCCGCTCAACCTCCCGTGCCCTTGATTAAATGAACGCAAAGTTCCTGGGATCGTATTTGCATTATGACCCTGCACCGATCTGGTCTTCCTGCTCCCATCTTTCAAGCACGCATGGAAATTGCTTTTAAGTGCTAAAAGATTCTCAAGAAAACAGAAATGAAAAAAGGCATGTTCTGATCGATTGAAGCTGCGTTCTTACTAAAAATATTACGGAAAACAGAAATTAATCAAGTCATGTTATGATTGATGAAGCACAAGGAAGCTGCGTTTTTTATTTTCAGCTTTTTTGCCAGTGTTATTCAATATGGTTTTTCTTTGAGCGGCCCCTCAATGCATGCAGTGTTTTGAGATTCATGACGAGAATTTGGTTTGCAGTCGGTCGGCCTGATGGCACGCGAAGGTGTGCCGTTTTGTTGCGCACACAATGCCTGTTGATCTGCATGACTTGACGTTCGCCGCGGCTTCGATGAGCACGCCGCCGAGGAATGCATTTGCACAGTCGGTCTAACATACGCCGTTTGTGTAACATTTTGCGTGAGTCCTTGAGGTGCCGATTTGGGTGAAGATGGATCCCGCTCGCACGTTTGCAAGGTGCCGCCTATTACGAGCTATCGTGTTTGCACCCACCATGATGCCGCTGCATTGCTCCTTGGAATTTCCGTGATGTGTTCCATGTCGTCCCACTTTATGACCGTGCTCGCTATAACTCGACGAGGCTTGTGTGCTGTTTACCACCAGGGTTCAAGCTGACTAGAGTTGTTTGCGCGGCTGCCCGTGACCATTTTTGTACTTCATTTACTGCAGTGATGTACAATTCGCATGCGCAGTGAAGCTATTTACCTTTGACTTTTATTAGCTCTGCGTCTCGTGAATGCTGATGCGCGCTGTTGGTGTCGTACTGGTACCTCATTTACTGTCGCTCATTACGTATGACACATTTGCGCGTTGTACGTTGAAATTCTCTTAGCTTTCTCCTCTGACGAGATGTTCTTCGAAATTTTTAGAATGATGTCTGAGTTTTCTACTTTTGAGGCATTTGCGTTTACGACAGAAGAGAAACAACGACGAGCTCTTCGAGATTGCATTAGCAAGGTTGGCGCACCGGGGCACACAGCGCGCATTTGGGATGCAAGAAAAAGAAAACAAGGTGAAATGAAGTGAAGGCTGGCGCCACCACACCAGCCTCCGGGTATGACCAGCCTGCTCTTCTTTCTCTTCCAATCGCCGAGCTAGAGAAAAAGAAAAAAAAACAAGACCTATGTTAGTGGAACATGAGTTTTCTTTTAATTAAAATCCTGATCGCATACAGCTTTCATGGTGTGAATTTGCACTCGCCTACGTATTATTTTAATTTTTGATTAGCAAATTATGTTCTACTTCTCGGTGCATTTCCTTAGCTCTTTGGGATTTCTTGTGCATATCGAAATTGATATTTTTTTAGTTTACAGTAACTTCTCATTTTAAACTTTTTTCGGTTCACTGCTGTCCTGTTTTTTCAATACCTACTACTTTCTTCTTGAACTTTGATCTTGTTTCATAAACTTCTTTCTCATCTTACTGTTTCTATGCCCTTTCTGCGTAGATTCAATTCTATGGACTAGACTGTTTGACAGTTGATGATGACTGCTGTTTGCGAATACCGAAGAGTCAGCAGTTCGGTCCTAATGAGATTGCTTCGTGATCGCAGCCATCATCAAATTGTGCCCTTTATATCGTTTTTTTTTGGGTTTTATTATCGCTTTTTTGGGTTTCATTATCGCTTTTTTGGGCCTCTCTTATCAGTGGGAACGTCATCAGTGGTAATGAGATGTTCTGTGTTGATGGGGAGTGGATTTATTCTAATGTACGTGTCTATCCAAGTCTAGAATAATTATTTTCTTGTTGTATTGTTTGAGGTGAATTATGTAGGATTTTTAAATGAACGTAAAGGTTTTGAGCAACTAGATTTTTAGTTCTAATTTGTTTCAGCTTTGTTTTTTAGGATTCTAGTTAAAAATATTTTGTTATGAATTCTGCTTAGTTCCTAAACAATGTGCACAAAAACAAAGCACCTCTTAAAATTCTCAACCAATAGGTTCTAATCAGCTAGCAACATGAACATCCATTTCAAAACAAAACCTTCTCATTAGTACGAAAGCTCAGAGCTTCCCTTCTTTCACATCAGCAGTTCCTATACAAATTTGGCTTTCAGTAATCAGTTCACCTGAATAGAGAGCAATTGACCCGCGAATGTGCTAGTGCTTTCACCTGAAAATGAACTGCGAAAGAAAATACGGAATATTTCGATTGCAGCACCGATAGCGACAGAAGTTTGAAGTACCAATAAATGAATGCTAGATAAAATAAGTGTTGTGCGTGAAGTATATTTTTCATAATGTTTACGAGTAGCTACCAGACGTACCTGGATGCTGAGCAGTTTGGTGTCTACGTGTCTCTGATTAAAAAGTTGAGCTGCATGCATGTTCAGTTTTGTTCACCTAGGGTTTCATCCCTAAATTTCCAATCACCAGTTTATATATTCATCAAATTTGCGCCGGGCAGTCGCCATCGTGCTACTTCTAATCTATTCATACGCAATTGTAACTCTTTGGGGCAAAAGTCGCTTCGGTGTTATTTGATCCTCTCACACATGCTTGAGATCTAACAAAATACAAATGAGCCTTCATTTACATTCAGCTCCTTGGATTACTTGAATAATTAGACTTAAAGTAACGGTCTGGAAATCTGAGCCCGGTTTTACAAAGCAATATTTAAGCCTTACATTGAAAGAAAGAAAAAGCATTTATTGAAAAAAATAACGTGATACATGAGATATATTTCAAAATACTGGGTTATGAAAATTTCTAATTATGATAATGCTTAATAGATGAACAAAACACACGAGACGCATTATAGCCGTGTCGGATATCGAGTTCAGTGGACCAGGATGATGCTGCGCCGAATAAGCGGTTGCTGCGCAGGCCCCCGGTATCTGGCGCTGGCCACAGCTTTGTTTGGTGTGCGCGGCCCGCAACTTGACGCCTTATTTGGGCAAACTGTGGAGCAACCTGCCTCCTACCCTCCTCTGCCTCGCCCCCCTTGCCTTTATGGAACGCTTTCTTGCCAACCTCGTTCACTCTTAATACAAATCTCCTTCTTGCCTGAGTCATGAAGCCCTTCAACATTACGGATCGCCTCAATGTACACGCAGCGCGCAAGTTTTTTTGCGCAACCAACGCAAGCACTCGCGAATTTAAGCCCTAACTGTTAAGGTAGTTTAAGGTCAACTGGATTTTATTCTTCGGAAAATATTTGCATTTTTCAAAAAAAGATGTCTGTAGGATTAGGGGAGAAAGTTGCTGCGCAATAACAAGTCGTCGTTCAGTTGTGTATTGCTTTTAGTATCCGCACAAAATGTTCAGTGACGTGTTGAACTCATGCAGTTCCTTGTTTAATAATATACCTCCTACGCACTTTCTCAGGAATGGCTTGACCAAATTTTCGGTGATGTTCTTCGGAATAAAATATTTAAGTTAAAGAGATGAACTTAGCTTGGATAGGTAAGCATCAAAGAACCGCCGATTTTAGTCATTAGAAACACGTCGGGCAGTGCGTGGCGTGTACCCTCTATCTTGCTCACCATTTTGGGGGCTCGCTCTGGTGCCCCCACTGAGCGGCCCGTGTTAGGCCTGATCTCGTGATGGATCCTCGCTCCAGTCCGCCTCACCTGACGTCACGAGGGCCGGACGCCGCTTGATTGAGTGGTCTCGACCGGAGGTTACCAGTATTTATTTCGTTGAAGTTCACCTTCAAGAATTCGTTTTTGGAGTTCCCCTCACCTTGATATTTCACTTACTCGTCTGAAGCACGGGCTGTGCCCATTTACGTATTCTGCAGGATTGAAGATGGTTGTGATATTGAATCTAACACATGTTGCTTTAAAACTTTTTTTGTGTGTTTAGAGATGTTCTTATTACGATTAGTCATGCACGTACTTTTAGGTACAAGTGCAGTTATAATAACTTGAAGCGAGTGATGGTAATGTTATTTTTTTTGCTATGTGTGATTCTGCTACGTTTACCAACTTTTTAATACGCTAGTCATAATCTTCTTCATAGTATGTACTCCCAATGATCATGCTGGGGCCGAGGCGATTTTCAAGCCTATACAGTACGTAAGAGCAACTGAACAGAATATTAAGAAATAGTAATCTTAGCCATTTCAAAAAATATTTTTGGATATGAGCCTTCAGTTTAGACAACACAATTGAAAAACGGGAATAAAATATTACAAGATTTAGTTTCGGAGTTTTTTCAACATTTAGCATAACCATTTATGTTTCGCATGAAGTGTGATTTGTAAGAAAATAAAAATGAGTCAATGATAGGTGGAGGAAATGGGATGGTAATCCTGAGATATAGGCCTTGAGAAAATGAATATTAATAGGTAAGAATAAATATTATGCTAGTAACTTACAAGAACTTGAAGCATTAGCTTGAGCTGCGCACGAAGCAAATTGTGCTCTTTCCTTTAGTCTGTTGCTTGAACTCTATGTGGGAAACGGAAAATAAACTTTCTCAGTTCGTTAAATATATTCTCAGTCAAGACTTTTTCTTCTTATATCGTTATGTTAATTTGAAATTGCTTCTTCTTGCAACATACCACAATTTTAAGCCCATTTTCACTTCTGTTACGGATGAATTTACTGATGCAAAATCATAAATACACTTTCCGAAACCGATAGAAAATTCGCTTAAATGTGCGAGCGTTTTACAACAATTGAGATATTCAAGAAGAAATGTGATCAGTTGAAATAAATACAACCTTTGCTTTTCTTTAAAGTAGCTGGTAGAATAACCATTGTGATGTGATGTAAGGAATCGGAGTTTCGTTAAAAATTTAGTCAACAATCGAAGAGATCGAAAGTTGCTATATGGTAATAAAATAGTGGCTGAAACAGCGTGTTACGTCAACTTAGAGAGTCTCGGTAAGTAATCCAGCGGACAATCCAGGAGATCGTAGATAGCGTTCTAATTATAAAATGATAGTTGAATCAGCGCGTTACGTCCACCTAGAGAGTCTCGGTAAATAATCCAGTGAACAGTCAAAGAGATCACAAATTCGAGAGGAGATCGTAAATTGCGGTGCAACAATAAAATGAACGTTGAATCAGCTTGTTGAGTCGGCCACTTAAGGTTTTTACTCTGAGCCGCACAGGTAAGAGGGCTTTCCCATCACATCTGCAGAGCTGATGCGGTCCGCCCACGCAACATGCGAGGCCCCGAATAAGCCATTCACTTTTCTATGTTTATTCCTTGAACACTAAGACCGAAATTTCATTTGGCCTTTTGGTCCAGCGTGTGTATTAGTGATTAATTTCTTTGCATGGGCAAAAATCCTTGCAGGTTAAATTTATTCTATCTCTGCTTAAAAAAGTCGATGTTTAGGCTGTCTTCGAGCAGAGGATGAGCGTCTCTTGAAACTGAGAGAAATTCGTATTCTGAAATTCTCCTGTAATAACTGCCCGAGCGTTGGGCGAGCCTTCGGGCTGTCACGCCAGAATAATGATTATTAAAGTGGCGCTTCTCTGCGTAATTGGCCGTTCGCTTCGTTACTGGATGCTTATCAGGTAATCAGTGCAAAACTTGAGTCAAGCCAAAACAATACGAAATTTTGTTTGTATGGAATCGAACAGCGTGAAGCCTTCTTACCTCAACGCTGCGTGAGGTTTGTGTCCCATGTGGAGAAGCTGCATCTAGAATTTCGTTGGCGATTGTAAATTTGTTGAATTTTGAGCTGTGTCATTGAAGACTTGTACATGGTTTTTGCATCTGATTATTGCTAACGAATATTCCACTTTTAATAATTTTGAATTAATTCTTGCTATCGAAAAATGAGTAACTCATTAAGAGTCGTGGTTTTGAATAATTTAATGTAGGCACTCGTGTAATGAATATTGCAATTACTTCATGACTGGATCTTTAAATTTTATAAAATATCTAATTAGCTTGCACGAAATGTTTTCTCAATGGCGTTAGCAGATTACGCTTCCCCCGCCTATTCTACTGGATCGCTACACTAATATTTAGCTTGTGCATAAAATTTAGCAAAAGTACAACTATAGTATTGGTTGTCCCGTAATTTTTTTGAAATTTGAAAGCAGGTAAAAATGCTTTAATTAATGAGTGAAATTCAGTAGTAGAACATTGCGCTCACGTCGTTGTGTTGAGTATCATCATTTGGGAGCAGGACTGTGGCTTACAGTCAGAATTTAAGCTTTTAGAGACGCTAAAAGTTGTGTAATACAAAATGTTCGAGAACTGGCTTACAGAAATATTATTTTGAGATGATTTCTCATCTTGTTGTACCTTCGAAATTCTTCTACCGACGCCAAAACTTCTCACGGCTTCCAATACACGAATTAACCAGTTACACATTTATATCGCATCGTAAGTAAAGATGTAAGTACATACCTTATCCTCAATAGCGAAGACAAAATGTAACGCTGCTGACAATAAACTCTCCATTTAAGCTATAAAACAAAATGTTCCTAACAATACATGGAAAAGGGAACAGAGTGCGCCTGCGTTGGCGACTATGACTATCTGCGATGGATGTTATTCGAAACGCTTTCCCAAATGGACCTCTCGCTTCATCAATCTTGCTGAGTATTGGCCACTCCACCTCAATGCGACCAAAAGATCCGTGTTCCCAATGACGTCCTCTCGCTCTTTTTGAGGCTCCTTACGTCACGTGTGAGCTCGACTTTGCGCAAATTCTTGCATCATTTGCTGCTAGGAATGGCTGTTCTTTATGCTCCTGGAGCCCAGCGTAACTACACGCTCTGAATGGCCGAATCGGATGCGCCGAGACGCTCGTTCTATACCGGACTTTATTATGACGGCGATCTGCTCTTACTGTTTCACATTGCTGGTAAATGAAATCCACGCTTTTGGTTCGACCATTCGAAACTATGATGCCAATTGTGACTTGCTGGTGTTTATTTTAGATCAATTTTGCCTCCGAGAGCTGGTATATTTTACGTGTGTATAAGTCATGGACTCCCTCACATGTTGATGAATCCAGGCTCCACAACTGCTCTTTACACAGGTACCAGTGTTTGCTGTGCGGACTGATTTGTCTTGCCACAAACATCACGTGCATGGACGTAAAGAAGCTCGGAACCTCGAAAATCGGTGCCAGGTTCCTAAGCGAACAAAGCAGAAGTTAGCGCACTGCGCACCTTTTATGGAGCTTTTGCTATGTTCGTGTTGCGTCACGTCGCCAAAGCTCTATGCACCTGAGCGAATGCTCTCTATATCACAGGTTCTGTAACCCTCTCGAGCTGAATCATAGTCGCATGAGATCATACGCTTGGGAAACACCGCTGGTAACGTGATATTTTGTGCTGTTCTGAATTTTTTCTGCATCGATTGCCATGACTTTATCTTAGTTTTCTCTATCTGGCGAGGTGAAGAAGATTTAACTCGTTTTGTAACTGCTTGCTTTGTTCCCGGTTGATTCATTGTCGAATTTTTGCCATAGTGTTCTTTTTATAGTACATGAACTACAAATTGCGAATTTTGGCTTGCAAATAAGTAGTCATCTCTTCTATTTTATTGTGAGTTTGAGGGCCCAAGTCATTGTCCAGATTTAGTTGGATATCTAATTGGGTTACGTCCGAGGGATTTCGACATTGAAAACCAATTCCACTGCTTTTCTGACGGTACTGTTTTCTGTTAGGCATTTGAAATACTTTCGTACAATTAAGAAGTGTGTAGTGCTTTTTAAGGTGTATGGATTTGCCTGCAGGTATACTAGACAAGGTGCTATAGGGCAACAAATACCAGGGCTTAGATTAGAGAAGCTGTTGGTTCCCTTTCAAGTTTGACAGAATGTTTTACTACGCTGCATTGCCCTTCTCAGGCTCGTGGCTAAATTTTCCATGAAGCTGTTTTACAAATCGTGTAAAATTGAAATAAACATTCGTAAGCCAGCTTTCTTTTCCGTAGATAATTTTCATTACGGTCAAAAGTTCAGCAACACAGACTGATGAATTTAAGCAATATTAATAGGTTTCATTTATTAAACATTCAAGCGAACACTCAAAAATGATTTTCATAGCTGCAGATATTCTTGAGTGACGCTAATTATTTTGCTTCTTCTGTTTCAGTTATCGTCAAGTTATATAAATTTGTTTTTATCAAACTTTTAACTGCAGTTAAACTAATTTCCTCGTGTAAGCCATTGAGTCGCTGAGGTTTGTATCCAAATGATTCAAGTCTGCGTGTAGTAGGTTGACAAATCGCTTTCTTTCGTATTTTTTGAGGGAAATCTTCTTCATGAAATGGATATTTTTTATAGATCGTGCCCACAGTACAGCGTATGGGAATATATAATTTCCTCGACATTACTTCCAGATCAGACTATGGACAGTAACTGTGAGATCATCAAGCAATAATAACCCAACAAGATTATCAGCGCTTCATACGTATAGAAAATCATTTCGCGTAGCTTCCGAGTACAATTATAGAAGTTCGTGTTTGGTAAGGGATTATTTACGTGGAGGTTAAACACGCTTAGCTCCTGCCTCGCACCACCAGCCCGGCTCTGGCCACGACGCTCACACACACAGTCACACCAGGCTAAGTAGACTTGCGTTACTCGTCTTTTTCTCTTCAAAATCCTTGAACATTTGTTTTCATCATAAATTATGACCTAAAATTACTCGTCATCCACCAACCCGACTGAGCATTTAGTCATTCGTTTTCAAAATCCGAAAATCTAACTTTCTAACAAACTTTGACCGTAAAATTGCCCATCGTCCGGCAACTCGACTGAACCTCTGGTCAAAAATCGCAAAGTTAGTGAGTTTTTCCAGACAAATTTTGACCATAAAGGCCACTCTGTATATGACTACTCTGCAAGGTTGCCAGTTGCAGGGTGGTCTTTATGGTTTAAATTTGATTTGAAATAGAAGCCCATGGAAGGGGTTTAAGCAGAAAGAGAAGTGATGTAGTAGCCATGCCACCACATACCGCATTTGTAGCGTACATTCGTGGCCCCACTTTGCTCCGGGAGTTGTTTGGTCTCCAAGTTCTAAACACGACTTGATTCGAGACCATGGTTGTACGTTAGTTGCATTTTCAGTTCGTAAACTTCATTACTGTCAAAAGTTCAGCGATACGAGCAGATGATTTTTAGTTATATTAATTCGCTTTATTTAATGAAAAATGTTTACACCCAACGCTGACTTTCGTAACTGCAGATATTCTAGAATAACTTTACAACCTAAAACCTCCACTTACTTGAAACTTAAGTTTCACTTGAATATTTCAGGAAGACGATACGCAATAAATTTTGGGGATGTATTTTAAACATAATAGTTATTTTTTTACCGATTGCAAGTTGAAAAGCTTGCTTAAAATCAGTGACAGCACAAAGTTTAGCATCAAGGTTATCCAAAAGTATTTTTCACGACCTGAGCGCACCACTCCGTAGCAATTGTGCCTATTGCTCCAGTGAAATTTGTTATTCCTATTTTTTTCACACTTTGTGAGCCTTAAGATTTTATTCTTCTCTTTGTCTTGAAAGTTTTTTCTTTTCGTCAGTCGCAAAAGTGTATTGAAACTGAGCCTTTGACAACTAAATTGAGCCGTTACTTATATTCGAGTTGAGTTTAAAACTACAAGTTCTAGTTGATCGAGCGAGAGTGCATGCAATTCAAAATGGGAAGAGAGTTTTGTTCATCCAATTACCGTCTGTGTTTTCCGTCCATTTGCTGTACGGATTTTTTTATCCGGTTACTGTACGTGTTACTGTACGCGATTTTTACAAATGTTGATGCGAGACGCAATTGCACCACGGATCACAACCCCACATGGCCACGCGTCTCGCAAACTGGAGTCCGTCGAGCGATCGCAAGGATTTGCGCGGTTGGATTCTGCCTTCCTGTTCAATTAATTGCTCTTAGTTGCCTTGAAGATACTTCAAGCTTCTGCAGTCATTTGATTACAACGGAAGAGAAATCAATTTCATATTCATCTTGCAACCGCCTCTTTGTAAATAAAATTTCAAACGAAGTAACGAAAAGAAGAATATTTAGTTTAGTGTTCATCTTGCAACTGTCTTTTCGTCTATAAATAAAACTATTTGTGTTGTGAAACATCGTCATTGTCACCGTACTACGTTGTAAACTGTCGTGATGATTTTCATGGCACCAAAATTCTTTATCAGCAACTTATAACAGCAAACCAACTATTTCCGTGCATAAATGAATTTTATGCTATCAAAGGCAAAGTTAACTATTTTAACTTTTGCCATTAACTAAAAACAAAACAAAAATCGTTGTCTAACGATAAGTGTGGTTGTTCTTCATAACAGAGGCCGATGCAAATTTCCATCTCCCAAGAGTCAGTGAGCTTATGACCGAAGCGGAAATCATTCTCCTTATTGAGGACCTCTGTTCTTCACTGCTCGATACCGACAATGGCTGCAGAGTTAATTGCAAATATCCCATTCAGTAATGGTTTAATTATGACATCCTAATGGTGCGTAAATATCCTTTGTGCTAACTTCCTGCTGGAAACCTGGCGGCAAATTGTTTGTATTGCGTGAACGAATCTGTAATACAGTTACCCTCTGAATGCCCTTCATTTTGTGAATTTCCCGGAGTTTATATTTGCAGTACGTGCGCATAATCTCTTCTTATTTTCAATAATTCAAAATCAGTGCTTTCTAGCACTATATAAAGTAATTTCATGCTGTTGTTTCCAGTCACAGCAGTAACACGGCAGATTAATTTCTTATTTTAATTGCGGACGAAGACGAATTTTTTTCTTGAGTGGAGATCTTGAACGAGAACACGCTTTAGAAAGACTACTTGGGGCTGGTCTCTTGCATTGAAGTACATGGACGCGAACAAGGGCACCAATGTTTTTGTCTGAGTTACGCTCTACAAAGGTAGCGTGTTCTGTGCCATCTCGTACAGAGCTGGGCTCTGCAAGTAGATTTTTGTGCTCAATCTTAGCTCATCGACTGCGTATTGAGACATATGTGTACCACTAGGTAAATAGCTCATTCACTTGCCGATATAAATGAGGGGCATTTAATCAATTTTGCGACCTTTTTCACAAATGAATGTTATCATTTGTGGTAAAATGTTATCGTGCAATTATATTTTTATTTTTCTCAGAAAGTATACATATATATTCGAGCAGTAAAGTCTATTTCCAAATTCTGCTTCTCACAACCTAACCAAACCAACCGTATCAACTACGAAAACGTAGTCACAACACTGGTCTCTGATAGAGTTTTTGCGCGACTTTATTCAGTGCTGGACTCGACGCAATTTTCCTACATCATCTCATAAGAGAGAGCCCTGCATCTCCAGCGCGAGGAGGAGCGCGGCACTATCGTAAGGTTTAGCGGTCATATCATGAACAATAGAACAGCTGTGAGGGGCGTACTTCCGTGGACTCTGCATTCGTATATTGCGTCACATCTGGGGATGGGACTCAACCAAGTAGTTCTTCGGGTGCTTTTCTGAGCAAGTAAATGAAAACCTCCGTGATCAACGGCATTAAAGTTGCAGTGTTAGTTGGTCACAGCCCGAAAATAATTGCCGAACGGCTCTCATTCTTTACTCCTGTTCTGTAGGTGCTAGAGATGGTTGTCGAGTCATTAGCAAATTTAGTTGTCGTCATAGAGGAAAGTAAAAAAATTCCACTCCGACTACATCTTTTCGTTTGAACCATGTGATCGAATATTCGTGTCTCAGTCCTCGTCTGCATGACTAGCTTTTATTCTCATCACAACAAATGCCACTGAGGATTTGAGCAGAGATGTCGAGTGAAAGACAATCACTAGACGATGCAAGTACGGTATCGATAGGGCGTACGTAGCCCCTGACGGTAAGAGCGCTGCGTTGCGATAGTACAAGGTTGTTTCGATTTTGAGGCTCGAGAGATAGACGTTCTTCGATCGTTACTACATAGACCCTGACCGTAGGAGTGACACTCTCGTTTCTACGAGATTTCTCAATGTTAATGATACGAAAACCACTCTTGTCCGTACGTGACACTGCAATCCCAATGGCACGAGGGCCACTCTCGCCTATATGAAACCCTGCAATCTCGACGGCATGGTTGGCACTCCCCATTTCCCCATTGTGTCGCGGATGCATCAGTTTAACGGCAATTAATAAATTGTGCCTTATTATGGGTCGGAAACGCTGCAAAGTCCAAGTCATTGTCGCGCACCACCCTGCCTTGTCTTCTCTATTCTGTCTCGTGCACCTGCTGGCGTTCCCTACAGAACACTTGCATGCAATTATCTCGGAAGGAACAAGACAACCAACATTTGACAGACTTCGATGTATAAATCTACAAGTGTTATTTTTGATTCCCGTTGTATTTTCCTTCTGCTCCTCTAAAGGAATTTTAAAGTACCATCGGTGTTAGATCGTCTCTGGTTTTGAAATTGGAAGCTGTTGGATTTTCAATCCAAGCCATAAAAATATGACCTTTGAAAAGAATTATTTATCAATAAAAAAGATTTTTTTTTTCATGCTGCTCGTTATGGTTTAAGGGCGCGCATGAAAATTGGTGAATAATTTTCATAAATAATAACTTCACGGGTCAATGTGAGAAGTGGTCGTGGGCTATTCTATCATTTTTTTCTGTAGTGATACATACGAAGTTAAGGAGCCTCTAGCCCAAAGTTGAAGATTTTACAAATGGGTATCAACGACAGCTGTACCCAGAGATGTTCCCATGTCCTTAATCACAACACGTAGCATCGTAAAATCTTAAATAAAAATCTTGTTTTGCCGGAAAAAATAAAAATTTTCAGTCCGTAAAGCTATTTTCTTGTAAAAACTTTCAATTCATAGTCATGAAAGCTATTAACCCTTAAAAATGTGAAATTCTTGGCTCGTGAAATTAATATGCTGTTAAAAACTGAATTTTTTATCCCATGAAATTATTACTCGTATCGTAAAAAGTTTCGATTTTTAGCCCGTGAAACTATTTTCCGGTAACAATTTGAAATCCTCAGCCCGTGAAACTATTATCGTGTGAAAAGTTTCAATTTTTAACCTGGGGAAACAATTTCGTTGAAATTAAGAGGCCGATGGCTGCGCGGAACGAGTCTCCTGTGCCCGTTATCGCTGCGTGAGGTCGGGAGCGCAGTGTTAAGTAGGGCCCGTGCACCGGAAAATGCCTTCCTGCTCACACTCTGCTAGGAAGCTGAGCTGAGTGCTCAATGTTGCGTCCTATCGCCGGTGTTCCCCCTCGACTCATTGCATTTCATAGGGATTAATGCTGTTCACACCAACAAATCCAGCGCTCGAGCTCAAAATCATTCCTGGAGAATCATGACTACTCTAGTAAGACATTTTTTTTTTGAGATCGTTGTCATGAACTTCTTTGAGGGTTTTGGTTGAATTATGATGACTTTACTCCCATCGCGTTTATTCTATTGTTACAGCGAGCTGCTCTTCGCTACTGAAAAATCACACTCCAGTGACAAACTTTCTATTGTTTTGATAAAGGACGTTTTGGTAAATTCATTCTGAATTTTTTTCTCGTAGTATGCAACAACACAAAATTGGTATCGGCGCAAGCTTTCGGCTCAATTGATCTTCTGGAGCAAATGCATATTTGCGAATCCTCTTGTATTGTATACTGTATATATTCCTAGACGAGGATGTAATACCAGAGGGTCAGAAGTGTACATTCGTTCCTGACGACTGCAGATGCAATTCAGACGAAAGCCGGGACCAGTCATACTAATTTTATTTTTTTTGTGTCGTACGGAGGAAAACAATCTGGAACCCTCGACAGTATTATTTTGTTGCTTCTGAGTTTCTATTAGCGGTTTAGGTCAGTGGTGTGAGGCTCTGAAGCTGAAAAAGTAACCGTAACACTTTTTCTTTGTTTCACGGTCACATTGAGATGTTTAAGTCGTCTCTCTCCGCCTGAATTTTTGCAATTAGACTTTAAATAGTTTATACTGAATTAGCATGATCATCGGCTGGTGGTAAGAAACATGCCAGCTTGGAATTATGATTCGTAGCGGTACTAAAGATCAGAAAGATACCGTGTGAAACTGCAGAAAGTAATGAATTCTCTTGGCACAAGAAGTAGGCCATAGTGTTTTCATCAACTGCGGCCACATTGATTTGCTACGAATCTTGGATTCGCGTTTGACGAGCCTATGTTATTTCATTTGTTTTACATTTCTTAGCATCATATAGAATGATAACTGGAAGCTCTGATATGGATTACGTTAGTTATTATTGCTGATGTTACGCTCACGCCACAGCATGCACCAAACACTCGATCGCGGTCGGAAGCGGGCGCTCTGTGGTCAGAGCTGTGGTTATTTGCAGGGCTCTCGCAAACCAAAAATTCGTCTCTTTTTTACCGTAATTCTAAGTTTTTCAGGATTGAAAAATGCACTGAATGAGGTTTCGATTTCCATTTTATTAAGTTTTTAGTGACGATCTTTTTATGATTATATTATAGTATTATAGGAAAAATATATCAATATCAGTAATTGAAATGGCTCTACGATTCACATGTGGGAACGATACAAAAGAGTACAAAAACCTCTATCGTAGACGGGAGCTCATTTTCATGAAAGCTACCACAACCTCTCGAATACGAGAGGGCAAATTCTGCTTGAGCTAACAATCTGAACTCCAGTTCCGTTTTTGTCTGATGACTGGCATTTATCTACCAGAAGTGAAGAAGAAACGTCTCCACTGAGCGTAACGTGGATACAACGATGCCAATTCGCGTTCGTGTCAGTCGAAATACGCTCCGAATGAGGCAGTGCATCACGAGCACACTTCTGTTATTTACTGGCTCTTTCACACGTGCATAGCTCGTAAAACGTCATTAAATGAATTTATCTGTGAAGTTCATAGATTTCCTCTCATTTACTCACTTTTATTGCTCGTAAAGGTTTTTAAATGAATTTATCTGTAGCATACATGGAGTTTCTCTTAATTACGCGCATGGAAGGCATACGCACGCAAGGCGACGCGCCAATGCGGCGAGCGTGGTGACCGCGTGACACAGGAGTGATGCGGAGCGTGACTTGCGTGACATGAGCCTCCAGCCTTCCTGGTCTTGCGGCGGCGGTCTTGCGCACGCTGCAATTTTGTAAGTTGCTCCGGTTTCGCAGGACACTGTAATTTTATGCATTACTTCCTTCCGTTCTTGTGATTGTGAAAAGCATCCTCTGAAGGATTGGGAAAGAAGCCTTAATTTCCCAGTCGACTTTCTTTTTGATACAAATATCACGATCTTACGGAAAACGATAAAAAATGTGTAAAAAATACAGTGATGCGCAATGTGCACAACTTGAGTTGTGAAGTTGAGTGAGCCTTTTTTATGAATACGCTTAGGAATGATATGGTTATTTCTCTGATTAGCTTAGCGACGAGAAAGGTACGGATAAAGGATACAATTTATTGAAATATTTGGATCTGATCATCATTCTGTACATTGATTGCAGGAAAATCAAATGTCGTTGCGTGAATTGTTTTGAGCTAATTTTTTTATTTCGAAGGGAAATCCTTACGTATAAATTTTAAAAAATAAAATGACCCTAAAAGATGGATGTTTGTTGGATTTGTAAATATCGAAAAATGGGAAATATGACTGTGGAGGTTCACCATGGTAATTAGAGTAAAACAAACCCTGAGTGTATCGGCATGCATGCTTCAAATAATTCACATTCGAATTTTACACGAGAGAACGAGAAAACCGTAGCCTAACTCATTCAGTGAGCACTTTCTGTGCACGATGAAATGAAACTTGTTGATTGAACGCTCAACTCTACCCTCAAGGGAGCTGAGCTTACTACATAGTTGCTAGACAGTAAATTTTGAGGTGCGGGCTTCCCGCAGCTTAGGTTTTTAATGAAATTTCATTATCTTTCGAATTTATTAATTCGAGAACATTGATTCCGAGTTTTTTTCAGGACTAGAGAGCACACTCCCTTTTAAATTAGCTTCGCTAACATGGTTAAATATTTTTGTCATTATTAGTCGAAATTTCATTGTCTTCGCTATACCCCATAAGCAATCAATGGCTACAATCACAATATCGTCTAATTCGCGGTTACAATTTTTCGCCAATTATCAACAAAATTGAACAAATAATTATGTAGTCTGGGGCTAGAAGCATAACATAGTGCAAATTTCATGAGCTTGTGGTACATTTCTTCAATGATCCTTTCTCTACATTCAAAAACAGCTCGCATGAAAACAAAACTTTTGTGTTCCCAACAGAAACGTAACGATGTTTTCTAGAACTGTACATGATCGAACGACTGGTTCGTTTCTTATGTTTCAAACTACGTTTGTTTAGCTCTGTGTCGTCAAAATATTTTATCTATTTTGAGCCTATCTTCCGTTCAGGAGGCAGGGAGGAAGCGTTTGTTGTTATAACATTCCCTGTTGCCGTGAGGCGAAAATTGATGTTGACATCCCTGCCATGTCTCTGCTTATACCCCGAGTAATGCTGTCTGGCTGGCTGGCACCGGCGTCTGCTCTCTGTTTAGAAAAGTACTGCGCCCGTCGAAAAAATCCCCCCGTTGCTCTGCTTCCACCCGGAAATGAATTTCGTGGAGACTTCATTTTAATTACTTAGTTCAGAGAATCAGCAGCCTGACACAGAGACTACGTTTTGACGTTTCTTAGTGTGATCATTGGCTCGTAAATTGATCAATTAGGAGCAGTTTATGGTTGTCAATGTGTACGCGATTTACCTGTGTTACTGTGTTTCCCTTCAATGGTGCATGTGTGAAGATTAGGTTGGAAAAGTCGATTTTGCAAATAAATTGAGCTCACAGTTTTCATTACGCGTGATTAAATGAAGGTTATAATCTTCTCCGCCGATGTGGTTAGTTTTTTTGGTGTGTATGCTTTCAACATTAGAATATTCATTAAAATGAATCAGCCAACCAAAGCAATTAATCTCCAACGTTAGATGGCAGCTGTCATTTATTACATGGTGAATTAAGTATTATTCGTAAGATATCTTTCTCTTCCCAAATTCAACCACCAAGAAAATTTCTGGTCGTCCTACAATCTTGTTACGTTCTCAGATGCTGAATGGCCTTCGAGGTTAGATTTTATTTGACAATAGCCTAAACTTGTTGATTTTGGCTCGAAAATGATCAATTTGCCGATCGCGTTTAAAGTTGACGAAACCTCTCCTTGTGCTGCTGCCCCTGTGGGTTGTTGAACCAGCTCTTGGTGTCTGGTCGACGTGAACAAGGCATCGGTTGTTGCTCGCTGCCGTCCTCTTGTTGCTCGCTGCCGTCCTCTTGTTGCTCGCTGCCGTCCTCTTGTTGCTCGCTACCGTCATTTTGTTACTTGCTATACCGCCCTCTTGTTACTTGCCATGCCACCCTCTTGTTGCCTGCTATGCCACCCTCTTGCTACCTGCCACACCGCCCTCACACAACAAGAGTGCGCAGGGCCGATCTGGTCAGTTTCACGCTCTTGTGCCACAACGCATTCGGTTCACTCTCAATATCCTGACTTATTTTCAGCGTGGTCTCCTGCCTCAGAAATCGGAAGGAGAATTTTCATGCTTTGGATTGGGTGGGAAAATGCATTTAAATGAACGAATTGTAGAAGTCATTCTCGAACAAAGAAATATTCATTACAAAAAAAATTACGAGGTCTACATTTTGCATTCGAGGATGATGTTCTTCATTTGTGTTATTGTATAGGAGAAATTATGTTGAGGAAGCGAGTGAATTGAAAATAAATTTTCGACTATTTATGTTTTATGCATCGTCTCAACCAGCAACTTAATTCTTCACAGCAGCGTTCTTGCAATGTAGAACACGACCCCTTAATTATTCTGGTGTAACGAAAAATATTTGATGACGGAAAAATTATCGTTATAGGTAGATTTTCTCAGTGTACTCCAAAAATGATACACTAAAGAAAGTTCATATGCAGAAGTAGAAAGTAATGAGGTACTTTTAAGCTTTGTCGAACAACATTTAATTTCACGAGTAAAAATTTAAAATTAATTCTCTTTATTATCAACTGCTGCCCGTTGAACTTGAGTACCATTTAATCAGTTCTGCGAATAAAGCATGTTTTTGAGATGCTTACTCGATTTTTTTTTTGTGTGAACTGCACGGCTAAGAGTTCAGTGCTCTTTCGTACTGACCACTCGCTAAGTAACTTTATTCTTACTTTCATCCAATGATTTGCGAGCAACTTACTCATTAGACATCAATTCAGGCTACTAAAGTGTAGTTCAAACCGTAAAGTGGGAAGGTCACCGGCGTTTAAGGGCCTCAATGCGGTAATCTCTTCTCAGCTGACACTGATACTGCCTGATTTATACCTGAAGAACGAAAGCCGTGCCTGACCTCTGAGGTATACCAAGAGATTCCAGCTCTCATCCGTTATAATCCGAGCGAAGTTCCTCATTACTGGGGGATATTTATCATGCGGTTGTCGCATAGCATCTCCCGCGGCGCCTCCGCCAGAATGTGAGGGAAGGAAAACTCCAATAAATACGAAATTAGAACTATGTGACCGTGAATGTGCGCTCTACCTAACTAAATGGTGAAAGTAAACAATTGTTCAGAATGTGAGGGAAGGAAAACTCCAATAAATACGAAATTAGAACT
>JACJUY010000269.1:193174-225671 GCA_014220935.1 Platorchestia sp. MABIK
TTCATTAGCTCAGTTCCCGGTTGTTGGCGTCCTCTTTCGTTTTGTCTTACTCTTCTCAACTTGGAATATCTGAGTTCAAAACTGGTGAGGTCAGTCAGTACATCGGAGTACCTGGGTGCTTTAGTGCACAATTGGGTCCTTCAGAGCTATGTTTCCTTACTCAGAGGCCTTTTTATCCAAAATATACAGTTGGCTTACCAAAGGTATTTAAACCTGTGGATAAACTCTTGGTTCTATTATGTTCCATATCTTTTATTTTTCGTTCTGAATCAAAGAATCGAAAAGCAAGGATGTAATCAAATACTCGGCGTAGCTGTAAAACTTTTTTGTCCATTTCAGACTCGTTATGAAGCATGCTGTTGCATGCGACCGACGATTTGAACTGCATGCTCGTGGCATCAAATTAACTTTTTCATGTCCGAAAAGCAAATGCAAAGTTTTAGGTGATGAGAAAACATGTTTTAAATTTTATATTCCCGTGCCGTGTCATTTGTATCCTTATTCTCTGAATGACTCAGGAACTGACCGTATTTAAAGGCCTACGGCTTTTGCTTTAACTATGTGCTAAAGCTGTCCTTTTAAAGTTTTAGGGACTTGGGATAATGCAAGTTTAAAAAATCAACATATAAATATTATGCATATTCTAAAAACTATTTGATTGTAATTCGTTATCAATTTATTTGTAATTTGTTATCAAGTTGAATTTAGTTCCATCGCTAGAAGTGTTTTAAATTTTTTCTTCTAAACTCAGACTTTTGTTAGAATTACATTCGTTTTAAGTTCAAGGTTAAAACTTAACTCTTGTGAAATATCGTTGGGGAACAATTTTCTGAACGCCGGAAAATGTTTCATTTCTCAGTGAACCTCCTCAGATCGCATCAATTTTCCTAGGAAATTTAGTCTGTTTTTAAACAGAGAAATAATGGACCCATTTTGGAGTAATTTCTCGTACACTCTCTCTGTTCAGAGTTTTAAAAATTTATTCCTCGAGTTCTTTTCCTCACAGCGTCAAATTTTCAATACTGGAAAGGTTAACCTGCCTTCAGCAGCGTTTTTCCTTACGTAAGTTTGTAGCAAAGTTTTATTATTGTTTATTTCCACACTGGCAAATTATTGAACCTGAAGTAATTCAATGATGGGAGATTTAAACTGAACAATCTGCAGGAATGTTTCTGAGCTCATTTTACTAGTTGATCGTGATGGAGCTGCCGGCGGCCACGGAGGGAATTTTCATTATGTTCCTGACCAGCCAGTAGTCACTAACTCAGTTTTCATAAATTCTTCATCAAAGTTAAATAAAGGTACGTTTCCGTTAATGTATTCATTTTTCAAGTTTGCTTACAACAATTGACTTTAAATTCGAGTTGAATATCGAACTTCAGTTATTGCTGTTATCTCGTTCATCGTTACTTTTTCTGCTCAGGCAAATTAGGGAACCAAACGTAGGTCATCGATATGCTCTGGAGCGAAACGATCTCAGTGAGGCTGGCGTGCTAGCTTGATGCTGATTTTGGGTGCGTGAGCGTGTTTTCGTTCCCTGTTATTACAGCACAGACACAGCTGGCGGCGGCCTCGGGGCTGCAGTCAATTTAGTGTTGTGTCTCTATTAAGGACTTTATTTCTCGAGCTTTTTGATGTCGAAATAGAGATGTGGATTTGTGGATCAAAAAAACCTGAAAATTGAGAACGAGTGAGTGGAATGGGAATTGTATACGAATGTTAATTTGAGGTTTGTTGATCGTTGGTTGAGTTTTGATAAGGATGTTCCTTATTTGTTTTTGGTCTAAAAACCAGTTTCGTTTTACAAATCTATTTAGAATTCCAGGAAAAGGCTCTAAGATGACCATGCCTAACAGAATTTTCGTCAGTCCACAGTGCATAATCTGAACGCAACAAAAAGTAACGCATTTTATTAAAAACTTTAGGCCATAATATCACTCTATTGTGATGCAGAATCAGTATGAATGTATTTGTTTTCCAATTTTTAATCATACGGGGCCCGATCTGGACGAGGGCGATGGGAGAAACGACATTCGAATTGTGTTTCGAATGTCCAGTCTACTGCGTAAAATTGTTTTGGATATTGTCCCGACCAGGAACCTAATTTCTGCTCCACAACGAGGACATATAAAGCTACAGAGCTAAAGCTAAAACAAACTTTTATGGGACATTTGAATGCCATTTTTGTGGAAGGTTGAGCACTACATTTTTTATTCGAAGCCCGGTATAAAATACTCCAAGCTCCTGCACCGGCACGGAACTCAGGATTTTGGAATCCTCATAACCTGCGAGTTACTGGCTTTTGATCCAGTGATTAAAAACTGAAAAATAAAGTGGAAATGAGTACGTTATGTGAAATTGACAATGTTTGTGGCTTTGATGCCGAGTTTCCACGTCGAAATAAGCGCAAAAAATGCTCAAAGAGAAGTGAAAGACAATTTTTTGTTTTGTTGAAAGGCATTGAATGTTAAAACATAGATAACTAGTTTCGTACTCTCACGCTGTTAGAGATTAGGCTTCAAATTTTCGACCATCAACGTCTCAACCGTACACAAAACTAGCTATCACTCCGCAGACCGAGATTCGATTTCAGCTCTGGGAGGCCAATGACCGGAACCGGTAATGTCGATATTTTTTGTCTCACCAGCCGAGTAGTAGAAATTTAGCCTGCTTCTTGTCCTCCTGGTTTCGGGAAAATTAACTGAAGGTGAGACCTAGGGAAACAAAATTAACATTAATACGACCGCATTTTTGGAGATACATTGATAAAAGCCACCAACTTTCAAGAGTTGGGGATACTGCTAATTGGCATCAACAATGGTACAATGGTGGACAATGGTGTGTACGAGGGTAGACCCATCATGGTGCCCTCATCGTCCTCCCCTGATCAATTCGCTCTCTGCCACTTTGGTGGCGCAGTAACTCGCCGCGCAGGAAGCACCTCGTTTAGCGTGGACGTTAATGGCTTTTCAAATGCCCTGCGCAGAATTGCGCGCCGGCGATAGAGATGGGGAGAGCAATAGCTCGATTTTTTGAGGAACCAGGCATGAATGCTTCTATTGTTGAGTTATTCAAGCTTAGCCATTGTCAAGCACAGCAGTCTGTTTATTTTTACTCTGCGAAATAGTGGAGCAGTGAACGAGTGGGACTACAGGGAAAAAATTTTTTACACGCCTCAAAGGATGTTACGATGCGCGAAGAATAAAGGATTTTTTTATGTACCAAGTTCTAAAGCTGTAGCAATTGCGTGTTTGACAGCTTTTGCGTTGCAGAAATTCAAGGAACGCGTCATTTTAGTAATGCGTCATTTTCGATAAAACCGTGAGTGAGAAATTGAAACGAAATTTTGTTTTGTGTAATTGCGATACTTATTTCGATAGCCAATTCAAATTTGCAGTGGCAGCATTTTATTGAATTATAAGTTTCTTTTTCTCGGTGCTGAAATATTTTAGTTTCTGATTGCCTGCTCTCTAAATTCGCACTTTTGTGTGTTGAACTCCAAGTTTTGCCTATAAATGACTTAACTTGAGTAGGCATACATACTCATGTTCATTTATGTATTAGCTATCGTTCACTTAAGATATTATGTATTTGCGTAATATTCAAGCTCTACAATGGAAGTCGGCTTCATTCATCTACTGCCCCAAGTAAAATATAAGTGAGTCCTCCTCACGTGTTACGACCTGAAAAATACATTTTTCTCGACCTCAGTTGGACTTCACTTGTATTTCAATATAAGCGTATTTGCATACATCCGAACCGACGATTTCTTTTCATATCCGTAGGCTTTGCGAGTCGTTCGAGATTGTTTATATTTAAGATGGAAATCGTGCGGTTGGTTTTGACAACGCCCTCCCGGCTGCCCGGGCCGTGTGTTCGGTAGCGGCGCGTGAGTCATGCGTGCTGCGACGCTCGGCGCCGGTGCTGCCACCGCCGGTCTCAGCTCCTTAGGCTCCCGGGATCGACTTAACATTGCTGGCTTAGTAACACATTCCTGGGTCTCGTATTTAGGGTTATATTAGAGCTTTACGGGTTTAAATTCATTGTTCAACCGCACTTTCAGAGTTCCCAAGAGGAAGATGTGAGGTTCCGAACGCTTTCCTCAGGTTGGGAGAAAATACCGGTAATATGTAAACGTTATGGGTTAATTTTCATTATTCTATCAAATTTTAAGATTCTCAGGAGGAAGATGTTAGGTCGCAAACTGGGGATTATAAACAATTTGCTTATTTTAAAATAGAATAGGTTTTAAGGTATTCTGTTTTGTTACAAACCATCTTTTCTTAGTTCACTGCTGTCCTTTTTTCAGAGGTTGTTCCGTGATTCTTCATATTTCATTGTTTCACAAATTTATTTCAACACTACCTTTTATGTACACTGTGTAGAAATATGATTTGTGCATAGGTTTTCCTTTAATTCCATGCTAAATGGAGCTTTCTTCCATCTTCTCTCCTTGAAGCACCTTTGTTGTAGTTAGCGAAGTTTGAATTTAGCTATCTAAAACAATTTGTAATTGCACTGTGTCAATATCTATCCCAATCTAGTGTCTCTGATGTCTTTTTAGCTGTTATGGACTGTCAAGTTTGAAATATTTTGGTCAGTAATTTTCTAGCCTAGCATTGTTGACGAAATGAAGGGTTTTTAATTCACTGTCTTCGCAAAGCAAGCCCCAGATTTCAGTCAACTAACAATAGTCTACAGCGGCTTTCTAATGTTCTGTGCTATACTTACTAGCTGCAACCTTATTTTTAATTTCACATTGAAGTAATGTAAAAAATTTGACTAATTTTTGTTTCAATAGGCTTTGAAATATTGTGTATGAACCATGGCTTGAAATTAAGCATTGTAGCTTGGTCAAGGTCCTAAATTCAGTTGAGAGAGATGGCGGTAGTTGATTGAGCCACAGCACCACGAAGACCTTGAAGATTATGTGAATCGCACGGACCCCACGCTGGTCGGGGAAGGGCAGACGTGAGGAGTAGGTAGGCAGCATAGAGATTCCCCACTGCAGTACCCGAGTTAATCCCAATGTCGTACTCGCTACCCTCCCCAAGCTACCCGAGCTACTCCCCAGCCTCGTCTCCTATTACCAACCGCCTCTAGCTCCTCAACCACCTCCTCCTCACTGCGCTCTCTTCGAGCTGTTCCCTCATTGGCCTTTTTCTGACCAAAATAATGCAGTTTTGCCTTTTTAAGATGAAATTTTATGAAAACTTTTCACCGCGCAGCAACCCTGCAGAATTCCCCTCATTATTACGCTCTCTCCCAGCGATTCCCAGATTAGTCTCCTTACAATAAAGAAGTTCAATCTCTTTCAGGCAAAAGTCGTTCAAAACTAATGAGCACGCAGCAGCCGGCAGGCTTGCTTTTAAAGATCAAGTTTCGCTGTGAAAACCAGTGAGCCTATAGCAACCTTCCCAAGTGCTGGATGATTTCTATGGTCAATTTTTTTGATGAAAAGCCAACTTTGAGAATTTTGTACATGGAATAGGCCACTCTGACAAACCTGGCTTGCAGCACTTGTATCAACTTCCCTACTCTGTTAAAAGTTTATGGCCTAGTAACGTTAATGAGTACATTCATCCATCACGGTTCCCCTCTACCAGTATCAAATACCGCAGCGTATTAACAGATCCATCTATATATTTTGCTGCAGTAGTTTACGCTATATTGCGGGATGCTGCGGCAAACGTTCAAATTCGCTGATTTTCATTTTTCTTTAGCTGATATAAATATATTCTGGCCTCAGAAAAAGCAGTAAATCGGAAGTTGAAATGGAAATTGAATTACTCGTTGAACCATATGTTGCATGAAATGAAATGCTGTACACAGGGGGAAGTGTTTTCATGGAAACTGCACCGAGTCTCTATAAGAGTGCTGAGAAAACTATTACAGAATAAGGTGGGTTGATAGCAGTCTGGGAGGTACGTTGAGGTTTAAAGTATGTATGAAAAAAAATTGAATGCGTCAAATCGCTATTTCGCAGATTTTAACCCAGTTTGTCTCTAACACTCACGATGAATGACAGACGACTGTACATTGTCTTAATACGTTTCGCTTAATTTTTGTTATCAATGTTCGTGGCATTTTCGGGAAAAGTCGAATATGAGATCTTATTTATGATTTTTTTTGCATTATGTATTGTTTGTTGGTCTAAACGAAGTTGATTGAGCGGCGTTATGCCAGAGTATTTTTATATATGTGATTTATTCCTTGCATCAGAGTCGAAAGGAATCAATTATTCGTTTTCAATTTCCAGATAAAGTCTAATTCAACTTCCTGAACACGATAATTGTGCTGTGGCATTTTGTTTTTGTATTTCAAGCATCAAAAGTCTAGTGGTTAATTTTTTTAGGAATCCCTTTGAAGTAAAGCATATTTTAGGCCAAATGTTGCGGTTCCACGCCTTGTCGCGTGACACGTTTCATGGTCAACTCTACGCAGTTCCTGTACGAGGGGCTTCACCTTACAACAATTTCAAACAAATGCCAATGTATGCAGTAGTGCAGTCCCGACAGTCTTTGTTTGCCGAAATCTTTAGGACGTTGTTAGTCCAGCCGAGTCATCGGTCATCGTCAATGCTTGGTTCGGTTACCTATTTTGCTATCATTTATATGTAAAATAAGACGTTGTTCAGAAGTTACGCGCGATGGTACAGACATCATTAATTCTATTTGGTGTACGTAAATATTGCTACAGCTTGCCTCAGGTTTGAAGTGCAGAGATTTTTATGCACGCAAAACTGGTTCTAGTCGTGATGTTTGACCTTCTACGATTTTTTTCCAGAGTTTTTACAATTTTCGAGCCGGAGTCTCAAAATGACGTTGAAATGAATGGTCGTTTAATTTAACCAACACAAAGTTGAAATTGGTCTTCCGTTACCATTCAAGTTAATACGATACATGTTCCTTTAATTTTTTTCCCGCACTTGGTTTATAAAGCACCATGAAATCATTGAAACAAATTTTTGCATTAAGAGGCCGGTGAAATTGACTTGCATGCAGTGTTCATGCTTCAAATCAAATGATTACGAGACATTAATTTTCCATTATTTTAAGAATCTTGACTCCTGGAAACTAAGAATACAGCGTTAGTTGTCTGAAATAAAGAACACGAAGCACGTGTGCTGCTCTTGATCCCAATTGAGCAAGATTCATGTGAACTTACATATTACAAAAAAGACGTTTTAATAAAATATATCTTCCTTTGTCAAGTGGTATACCTACGAGTGCCGATACACAAGCTGCGTATATAAATTATTGAACTTGAAAAGTATTCCAAAGGGAGTTGTTTCTCGAAGAATGCCTCATGCAAGGTCCCGACACTCAAGAGTAGGTTTATGGCCAACCTGCGGTCAAGATTCCCTTTGATTTCGAGGTACCTGGTCCTTACGTGAACTGCCTCGCTCGATGCCAGGTTGAAAAGCGCGCACCAGCATAGCGCTGCCCAAGGTCAGAGTCTAGTCACCGCAGCGTCCAGTCACTGCTCGGTCGTTGCTAAGGCTTCTTTTGTGTACCATGCAAGTTTTTACCTCTTTTTTTACGCTGAAGTAAGTAAGCTTTGCATGTCGCGCCGTCAAACATTTTTGATATTTTTCAGTGTAGCTTGGTGGGGTTCTTGACAGAGAGACATTTAAATCGCAAGGACGAGTATTTTTATGAACCAGGAACTGTTTTTACCTTTTGTTGGTGAGATATATTTTACTAAAAAACCAAAAATGGAAAGATTCTTAGCCTAGAAGTGTACGAATAGGAGTGATAATGATATGCCTTCAACACATGCAACACTAATCACTTTTTCTATTAAATATTGCCTCTGGGAAATACAGTTACTGAATCAATGGGAATAAATATTAGAGGAAGATGTACTGTCTCGAGCTGAAAATTAGGTGGGCCTTCCATTTGTTGAAATACTTTTTTGCTTTACTACGGACTATCTTTCTTTAGGTTCACTGCTGCCCTCATTTTGTGCACCTGTTACTTCCTCCTCAAACTTTTTTCTTGTTTCATAAGCTTAGTCCTAAATGTACTGTTTCGAGACAAAAAGGATCTTGTGTGAGAACACATTTTGTGCACAAATTCTGCGTTCTCTAAATTCCATACTAAATGTGGTTTTCTTTCTCTCTTTGTAACGCTTCTGTCGTGATTAGGAAGGTTTGAATTGACTTATCTAAACCAGTCGAGCTGCCAAGCTTCTGAAGCCCTTGCAGATCATGAAATCATCAGTCAAAGCTTTAAAAATTACTGTCAAACTTGTACCAAATGCATTAACACTCTACATGAACGAACTTTGCATGTTGGAACTCCTACCTGAAATTATAGCCATGGAAATATACAAATGCTATAGAGATTTTCCTCATTGAAGTATGCGAAAGTGATTTATCATATTGAAGGCGATCCTCTACCCAGTCTCTATCGACAAAAGGCTTTAATATAATTTCCACTCTGAAGTTCCCTAGTGGACTGAAGGTTATTTTTTCTAGTATATTGAGCCAAAGTTGCTTCAGTTAGCTAAACGAAGAGCGTTTCAGCTGATGTGTCCACCTGAAATTACACTACTGAAAGGAAAATGATTTTTGCAGTGGTGCACCCGCCTGAAACTGAGGCATAGATGCCGTAGGGCCCGCACGGTCCCTGTAGAGGAGCGAGGCTCAAGGCCAAAGGCGCTTCTAAGCGGCCACGCTGTGGAATGCAACCGTTGAGGTTATGCTTATTTCTAACGTATTCAACTGACGAATCGCAGGCAATGCTTTTGTACTTGTAAATACAATTTCGTGGAATCGATTATGTAAACTTGAGGTATTTATATTTGTTTGACTGTTTGATGCAGACTGAAAAAGTTAATGAAAAAATTTGAGAAAATTGCAATGTTGTGCTTGAAAAATCTGGTGCGGATAATCAAAGATCCAAAAACATCGTAGTTCGGAGCATATAACATTTTAACACAAGCTAATTTTCTCAAAAAGACGGAGCACATTTGATTTAATTCGTTTGGCATACCTTTATGTTGAGGTGTAGTTTCTGGCTAGCTGACCCCTGAAATTCCTCTCCAAGTGTAAGTCTTTTCTGGCGTGAACCTCGGTACTAGGGCATGGTGAGGCGCTGAGAATATGCCCCAGCAGCTCGGCCGTAGGTTGTTTGATTCCATTTCCATTGAATAGGTCAGGGGAGTATCTTATGCCTTTATGTCCTTCGACGGCCCAAATGTGCTGGGTCTTTAACTAACTCTTTACAGAAGTAAATTTATTGCTTGCTTGAATAGCCCCTGGATTTCATTTTGTGAGGCAAGGTGAAAATGAAAGGCAGAGAGAGGTTGGCTTCATAATTTTGTTTGCGGATTGAATAGACTTGACTCTCAGAGACAGCCGAAATTTTAATGATTTTCTACATTCGTTAGACCAATGAAAGTACACCCTATACAACAATGATATATTTGCAGTTTTGAAATTTTGTTTTTTCTCCTTGTTATTACAAAATGTTGCGGCATTAGAATAGAGTAAAGTTACAAGAAAGAGTCAATTGACTTTTTTTCTAGCAGCTACTCAACTCCCATGCTGCCATACACCGATGACACTCGAGCATTGAAGTATAAATAGAGGAAAAATATTTTATTCCCAGTCGATGCAAGTTCGCGACCCCCTTTAGCTTCTGACCCTTTCTTTTGCTTCGTTGGATTGGGGCTAGAAACGGTGAGTCGCCAACAATGATTTCCTTTATGCACTTGAAATTTGCGTAAAAATACTTTAACAACGTACTCTCAGTAATATTTAATTATTTTTCGATATCTAATATAATGCTAAAAAAAAACTGCCAGCTGTTATTATGCATCCAACTTCTCACTGCTGAGAAAACAACGCACCTGGTGACTGTCAAATGTTGGTCGAAATTTTAGTGATAAAAGTATACTGAAATGCTGGTTTTGATCTATCTAAGCACACAGTGTGTTCTTCGGTGGATGACTGAATTTGGGGAAACTGTTCAACTGGAAAAATTCAGCTGCTTCTCTTACGAGGCTATTCATTATTTTCTTGGTAAAAGAACACAGGATTTCAAAAGAACGGATCGATTTCGTCCGGCAGCAACTTTTCTTCGACTTGAAAGGCAGAATTTTATAACATGCAATCAATACGTAAGCCATGGCATACATGTAGCGCTATATGTCGCAGAATTCATCAAACATATTTTGCAGCAAATTCCGTTCCTCATCGACTTCAAATATTTCAAGAAATCATAAATCACAGTTGATTTCAAGAAATCAACTGTTATTCCCCCTCAGGGGGATACAACTATTGTATCTATGGGAATTAGCATTCCCAGGATGAAAGTGCGAGGGCCGAGCTGAGAGTTAGGCAAGCCTTCTTTTTGTTGAAATAAAATGCTTTTTTTATTATGGTACGGACCACCTTTTTTCGGTTCACTGCTGTCCTGTTTTTCAGCACCTACTTCTTTCTTCTTCAACTTTTATCTTGTTTCATGAACTTCTTTCTCAACTTACTGTTTCTTTTTACCCTTCTGCATAAATTACGTATTCCCTAATATCCATACTAAATGGTGCTTTCCTCCTTCCTCTCTTCGATACGCTCTTTTTTGTAGTGGTTAGGGAGACCTAAACTAACCTATAATCTAATCAACTGCTATTCAAATAGTATTAAACCGCAAAAAAAATTAACGGCTGTTAAAATAAACTCTTAAATAATACCCAAATTACCTAACAGTTCGTCTTCCCTTTCCCTGCGCGGGGAGGGTCACTACGTAGTGTGTTGGAGTGGATCAATAACTCATTGAAGAGTTCACGTGTCGCGTGGCCATCGTGGGCGCTGCGGCCGGTGTAATTGTCCAATGCGGCCTCTGACTCACGCTGCCCAGATTGCCTTTTCCGTGGCCGACATTCTCAAACCTCACATTTTCTCTACTGAGGTTACTTCGTAAAAGTTACTTGGGTCTTACATTTTCCTATGATTAGCGTTTACCAAGGGTTTTTACAAGTGAAATTTGAAATCTTTGGGAGAAAAAATGTGAATATGGCAACCCTGTGATGACAGGCAGCCGCCTGAGTGAAGCCGAGCGTCTCCGGTGGAGTTGCGTGCATGCTTCCCGTCTGTGGCTCATGCAGCAGCATCGTGTTCCGGCCGGACTAGGCCGGGTATTTGCTCGGTGCATGGACTAACACAACAATGACTAAACGTCGGCTGAATTGGTATCATGATCACCTGAGGATAAGTTCTTCAGAAAGATTTATTAACACGTTGACTGTGATGGGTAAAATAAAAGTTCAACATTCAACTCTAATTTAAATTCCAAAGTTGTAAGACCAAACATCTACTGTGTCCATTAAATACCATTAATTTTAAAAGATTGTTGTAAATATTTTAAACGACCTACCGGTGGGTCGTATCGCAGTTAGCGTGTTAACTTATATCAAGGCATTTGCAAGTCAGTGTTTCTGTGGGCATTTCAGCGTTTGCATACTCAAGGAAAGTAGTTAGACGCGCTCCCTATCGTGGAAAAGGAAATTTGCTGGTGGCCGAGTACCTCAGACTTACAACAACACATAAAAGCCACGCCCAAGAAGCAGGAAGGGCTGGGTGCCTCCTCTGATAGAACTTGGTTTGACCTCTGAGAAGAGACCCAAGTAATCTGGTTTGTAGGCCTCCGTCAAAAATTTTTGGCTACTTCTGGATGAAATCTATTATCCTCCCATCTGACGTTCTGAAAATAGTTTTGAAGTCACTATTTTCAGCAGTGTCTTCAGGTTTCTACCCTGTTTTATGTTAAGAGTTGGCTACTCGACTACCATCTTCGTTTACTTTTTCAGCGACATTTACTGAGTTCTTGGCACTAACAGACTAGTTCGGTAATTAATGCATGCAACTTACATCGCAAACGATAGAAATTAGTTTGAAGTTCGACCTGTAGGATTCTCGTACAGAGCAGTTTACATATTTGCGAATCAATGTAAACGTTGCTTTTCATTGCATTCTCAACGAGCCTTTTCCTTGACTATATGCTGAAACACGAAAGGTTGATTTCGATATTTTTGGGGAGGAAATTTTCTTTGAATACATTTAGAAGAACCTCTAAATGCCCATAAATTAAAGTTTTGAGTACATTCCTAGCATTAGACCTACTGAATAAAGCACTAGAAGGATGGAGGTGCCACACTACCCAGCAGAGATGATGCATTGCACTGGAGCTGCTTTATTGATTGTCGGAGGATCGCGTGCGCGTCCAGCGGCCGCCCCTGGCCTGCCTCCGCCCGCTTGTGTTCTTCAGAGCCTACCTCCTCTTTATCTTCGTGTTCTACGAGGTCTTTTTTGAACCAGAGGTCTGATTTTAAATTGTAATCTGTCCTCGATTACTACCGCATCATTTTATGCAAACTCTAACTCATACAGAGAAAATTTAGTGCCAGTTCGTTCTTGTGAACCTACCTCCTTATCTTCGTGTTCTACTTGGTCGTTTCAGGCCCAGAGGTTGGATTTTCGATTGCAGTCGATCTTTGGAGTTGTGCGACATCATCTTTTCCAACCACTACACATACGGAGACGAATTAGTCCCTGTTAGTTCCATCGAGCCTTCCTCCTCTATTTCTTCGTGTACTACTTTGTTTTTTCTGGCTCAGAAGTAGGATTTTCAAATGCAGTCGGTCCTTGAATTATACGGCATCCTTTTACAGAAACTTCAACGTATACGAAGTAAAATAAGTCCCAGTTAGTTTCAGGTATTCACACCTAGAATTAAGCCTCCTACTAGTTGATTACTATTGGCTAATTTTCGAACGAATAAGTTGAGGTTCGAATAAGATGATGCAAAACTCCAGGATCGATTGAAATTTGCATCATCGTAGCGATGCAGCACACAACACGAGCTATTGTAAATCAATTTACGCTGCTAACTGTGCCGCTACGAAGACGTAAATTGTTTGATAAAATCCTACTCTACTTCAATATTCTGCGTCCTCCAACACCAATGGCTGGGTTCAATTTCGCGCGCGAGTGCTTTATTTCTTCATGCTGATGCTACAGACCTTATTTTATGAAGTATGAAGTTTCCAAGTCATTTTTGCATTTAACCGTCCTTTCAATTCTACGTATTTTAACCCATTCTCCATTTCAAATTCAGACGCGTCCGTGAATCTAACACGTGAGTAATGTGCGTCTTTGTGCCTCTTACTTTCATATTTGCCTTATTCTGTTAGTCTTTCAACTTGATACTTGTTTCTCGGTTATTAGTTTAAATTTTTTATCGTCTTTCGGCTTTATTTTACTCTATGTCAACCGAATTACGTGCAATGTGTGTCACTTTTTATTAACTGAAATTGCTAATTATTAGGCCGGAGAGCTGAGCTAGCCAGAATTTCCATTCATATTCAGCTGAAATGTGAATGGCACATTAGAGCGGGCGTAATTGTTATTGTGCAAAATGGATGTCTTATTTGGAAATTGCACAAAAATGTCCCAACCTTGAAATTACGTTCTTATCGTGTAATGTACCATTTGATTCAAATTGAAACTTTTAAGTTAAACAAATTAAAGAAGAAAGAAAGAGAGAAAGAAAACAGTAAACGAATCATTAATAAGTATGCTTTTCCAAATTCCTCCATGCATGCGTACTCTGGAATCCATAAATTTTGCGAGTTCTCATGACCCTGACGGTACTATGAAGTATTGGAAAAAATCACCTTGACTTCGCGCGCTTGTATAGTGTAGGAAGTGACTTGTAAAGAACTTGTTTTTTATCGCGCTGAACAAAGAAATTGTGCATGTCGCTGCGTCGTCTCACACGCCTGATGGTAGCTGTGTTATCGGGCTGTCATATGTCTCGGGAAACGAAGTCTCTGACGTAAAGAGTCGGTTTTTATATTTGCACTGACGTTCTATGACTGCTAATAAAATTGTAATAGATAGAAAGGTTTTTCTTGAGATAAACATAGTGTGTTCATTTTATTCATTTTTCACACTCTGCTATTGTATACTCAATTTGTATTCAGAAATGTTGCTGATAACTTAGTGTGTTTCTCAAAATTCGTGTATTAGCATTCCCGAATTTGCATTTATACGTACGTATTATTCTTGTCAAGTGAATAACGATTTTCAGGTGTTTTGGTGTGCATTCAACGTCTGGTATCTTAATCGCTGAGTATGTCTTGTTATTTTATTCATGTTTCAGCATTAGCAATAATTCTGCTTATCGCAATATCGGCTGAGGGGCTAGTGTAGTTAAAACTCAATTGATTCTAACAAAATAATCAGAGGATGAACACCACTGATTAAAATACGTTACATTTCTCATAAAACAACCAATGAATGTTTTTTAGAAACTTGAATGGAAGCATTTTGTTGCTCTGAAGTGCAATTGATTTAATTTCAGTCCGCAGGGCTTGTCTGATTAACCGCTTACTTGTTCATGCGCTGTGATCTGTCCCGTACCTCCTGTCCATGTTCCTAAACTTGACTAACCACCTGCCCCGATTGCCCTCGTCCTTCCGCCCTCAGAAGGTGAGGCAGAGAACTCGGTTCATTGGGCCACTCGCAGTGAGTATACGGAGGGGGACAGGTGCTCTATTGAGCGCCGGTCTGCCCTGCCATGCACTCTATGTGTTGCGTACACTTGTCTCATGTCCAACTTCGAACTCTCACTCCCTCGATGCTCCGTAACTTCATATTGTACTCGAGCATATTGTGCTTAATATTGCTAGGTTTTCCCGAGCCCTCGTTTCTCTCTCACTATGCGATGAGTTGTGCCGTATACTTTGGTTCTTGCATTCTTCTGCAGGCCGAATGAAATTCCAGGGGTCAGACTTGCAGAAAATTCACGTTGTCTTAGCGGAAAAGCCGGTGCCCGAAGTTCTTCTATCCACCTGGCCTAATTTTGTTTGCTAAAGCCTTCAAGTTTGAGTTTTTTCAATTAAAATTTGAGCATTCAGCATTGGCCACCTTGTGTTGTGAAGTGGACAGAACTTTCGCTGCCAGTTGTTCTGGTACAACGACGTGAATTGCTTAAAAATACGGCTCCAGGTAGTGTTTTTTTTAAAGATTTTGATACACTCTTAAGAAATTGTTTGATGCCCCGACGTTCGCTATCTCGAACGTGATACCGAGGGCCATCAAACTCATATTTACAGTACACTTGCAAATACAATTCAAATTTTACAAAGTCAATGGAGAAAAATGATCATAAGACTATATTTGATTTTTTTAATTCAATTAATTGAAACTTTGAAAACTTCCCAAAAAAATTTTGAGCTAACTTTCTAACAGAGTGGTTTCACTGTAAAATAGAATTTGCTCGACGTTTTTGAAAGGTGGATCTCGACTTCGTTTTTTTCGTTTTTTTTTTGAGATTTGTAGAGATGAATATTTTACATTCTGCTAAAATGTCCTAACTGCAAAAAAATGGCCATTTTGTTCCTTGGGAGTCTCGAGGTGTGAATTTCGGTGTTGGACGTACGAACCATACTGTGTTCTTTGCTGTTGATGTCCTGTTTATTGTTTGTCTTCTTACCCTGAATAAAGTGCCTGTATTTGTAGTTGTTTTACTGCGGAGTGTTTATATTCTGCATCGTCGTGTGCCGCTCGTGAATATACTGTAGTTGTAAGTCACATTTTCAAACACGTACATTTGTTTTGCTTGTACGAATGCGTGCCATTGCGTGTGCTTCGATGTAGAATGAAATTCATCGGATCATTCTAACCATCATCATTTGCTTTACTGACGCTCTACAACGCGTCAGTAAATAGTACAACTCACTAACTCACTTTTCCCCAAGCATCGACTTCTTGCACCTCATCGCATACGTTCAGTTGAGGTTTTTATTATTGTGTATTTGATTAAAATTGGCATCTGTTGATTTGTGCCGTTTGCCAAATCCATACTAAATTCAAACTGTGGAACCAGTGTGGTGTTGCTATTGCTCGCAATCGGATCATTATCACCATTTGGATGACTTCTTGTTCGGTTTGGCTGGTAAAGACTCATTTACATGTGGTCATCGATTCCTTATATTACGTTTCCATATACCCACGAGTTTGTCACCGAATGTCGTTATTTGCATGAAATGCGAAAAGGAACATGACTTCCAATGGCTGAATGCACGTTCTTCTCTGTCTCGTGGACAGCTCAGGCCGCCGTCACTCGGAGACCAAATGGTTACGTTTCGTCACAACCATCTCAGTCAGCGGTACTACTAGGTCTGTCCAGCACCACGAAACCGTCAGATTTCAGTCTTAGCTTGGGACCGGCTTGGTCGCTGGACAGACCGAATGGTACCGCACACTGTAGACCAGGGCTTCTCAACCTTTCTATTGTGGTGTACCCCCTTAGCTTAATGGTGTATCTTCATGTACCCCCAGCACAGTCAAAGGTTTAAGAAACTTTAAAAATGCACATAATGATCAAAAAATTATATATACTTATACGGTTGTGTGCAAATATATACTGTACATTTTACAATTGAAGTGTGTTAAATGTACCCCTAGGGGTACATGTACCCCCGGTTGAGAAGCCATGCTGTAGACGATTATGACGAAGCGCTACTATTCGGTCTCCGTGTGACGGCGGGCTAAGAAGTTGCATCTGATGCTCTGATTTTCCCAAGCCTGTCGGGGCTGGTGACTATCTGCGAAAACACGGCTGAAATTTTGAATTTTGACTCCTCATGGGGATACAACTATCGTATCTACAGGGATGAGCGCTCTCACGAGGAAGATGTGAGGTCCCGAGCTAAAGGTTAGGTAGGCTATCCTTTCGTTGAAGTAGAATTGGCTTCTTGTTTCGTTATGGATGTCGCACTTCTCTTTCTGACTTCTCTTCTTTTCCTTCTCTTCCTCCCTTTGGCCTCATATCTACCTTTCCTTTCTCGCTTGTGTTTGAGGCGGGAATATTTTTCAGGTGACTTTCGTACAAGTTTCTCAGGCCTTGAAGTCTATTTATCTCTCCAAACTTTCGTTTCCACGGCTTGTCTTCTGCCACTGTGAAACATCTGCACATTGGCTGCAGCAGCAGCGTTCATGGTTATCTAATCTTACATTACTCTGTGTATTTATATTCGTCAATATTGTTGCAGCAAGATGTGCTGATTGCTGCACTCGTATCATTTCCATTTTGTGTCTCGAATCATTATCACTTGTGTGTCTCAAATTATAATCCCTTCGCTGTATAGAATTATGATCATTTCTGTGTGTAAGATCATAGTCAATTTTGTACCTCAAATTCTGTGTGTCACTCGTATCGATTGATTGCAAGTTAGTTCCAGCTGCACTCGTATTAAACAAGCGGACTTGTAATTAAACTTATCAAATGTGAGCAATTACTTTTTTAGTGCATTGAGTGGAGACGCAGGAGATCGCTAGATCGTCGTGTGTTGCGTCTAATTACAATATCTCCTCTCCTGCCCACAGTTGTTACAGTTATTTATGGGATTTATCATGCACTGAACCCCCGTACCTGAACCACACGCAAATGACTTGCTTAAACTGAAACACTTGTTGGATGTCGGGACAGCTGCTCATGCAGTAACTGTATTCCCGTGTTAGAGGTCTGTAGTCATTCGTGGGCAGCTGTTCAGTAATTTAATTCATTCGTGTGCACGTATTCGTGAAGGGACGAGGATGACAAAAACGTTGTGCAGGATTTGATAATGACACGAGTTTTTAAAGTTAATTTCTTATTTTGGTCAATGGTAATTATGGTTCGAAGCGTCATGCACTTACAACTATCGATATCCCTGAATGTTAATCCAGTCGATGAAAGGTTCATCATTGAAATCTATGCGCCAAACATGTGACATCATGCGAGTTTGAGTAGAAATAAGTATTAATCAAGGTTGCATTATTATACTTCTCGTGGCGTTAACTCTTAACGACTTTTATTCTAGTGTGCATGTGCTCACATCAGATGGAAGAATTTTTCACACAATTTAACTGAAAAAGATATTGGATTTTACACATGATGTGTTGTTCTAATTAGTTTTGCGTTGTGCACTTATTTGACGCATAACTCAGCTTGTTGAGCGGGCATCCTCCATGCCGGCCACTTGGCAATACAGCTGCGAGGTTCACAGGCATCCCCGGCTTTCGTTCACGGCCTCAGGGTGGGAAGTTGTGCAGCCTGTGTGTGGGAGCTTCGTGTTCAGATGCCTTAATGATTCTTCTTCTAACCTCTCAAGGGGATCCCTTAATACTTTGAACTGCGGCTGGTAAAACTGAAATTTAAAATTCAACTCAAATTTAAAGTCAATTATGGTAAGCAATGTTGAAAATAGCAAACATTAACTGGATCGTGCCCTCATTTAGTTTCGGTTCAGTATTCATGAAAAGTGAGTTTATGACTACTGGTCGGTCAGCAGCACTATGAAAATTCCATCCGTGTACCACCGGCGGCTCGCGTCGCAGTCAAAGTGTAAATTCGCACACATGAGTATTGTAATACCCATGTCACTAGTCGAAATAAATGATTGAGTTGATGCACACACCATACTAAATGGTGCCTTCATCTTTCCTCTCTTTGATCATCTTTGTTGTGATACGGGAGGCTAAAACTAATTCGTAATCAATCAATCCTCTCAGGAATTAGCATTCCCAGGCCACTAAATGGGAATTAGATGCGAGGCTTCGAGCTGGAATTCAGGGGGGACCTTTTTTTTGTAGATATAATACTTTTTGTTTTTTTTAAGGATCATGTTTTTTCGGTTCACTGCTGTTCTTTTTTTCAACATCTATTACATTCTTCTTCAAATTTTTATTCTTTAAATTGTGTTTCATAAACTTCTTTACATATTGCTGCTTCCATGCGCTAGGTGTTGGGACCCATTTTGCGCGTAGATTTCCCGTTCCCTTAAGTCCATAATAATTAAATAGTGTTTCCTTCATTCCATTTTTTGGTTCACTTTTGTGGTGTCTAGGTTAGCTTATCTAAGTCAACTTACTCACTCGTCTAATCGATTTATCTTCCATCTGCTGATTCATCTTCAATCAGTTGGTGAATTTTCAGCTCTTTTATCTCTTGGCAGCTTCTCGAAGAGAGAACATCTACAGCTTATTTTGATGTTTTGTGTCTCTGCGTATGACATATCTCTACTTAAATCGAAGTTTCGGATGTTTTGATCTTACATCTTCCTTCATGTCAGCATGTAAAAATCTGACTTATCATTGATAAGATATGTCAGAGAACGATAACATTGTGTTTAGTGGAGCATTTGTCATGCGTATCAGAGAACTTAACTGACATCAAAACAAGCTTCGGCTCGAAATGTTGTTCGTTGATCAGTAGAGTTCCATTTCGATGCGTTCATTAAAAAAAAGTAAAAGTCCAAAGCAAAATTTTAATTTGGCCATGCGTATTTCAGTTGACTATCGAACTTTAGCTTCAGGAAAAGATTCACGAAACGATTGCACTACAAAAGATGACTGCCCATTCGTCAGAAAACATGTGGACTAAATTTGAAAGAGAAAACACGAAAAAGGATAACACCCGTGGCTTAAGCTCTTAACATTGAACGAGTAATTTGCATAAAATATAAAATCGAGCCCATAATAGTCTATCATTCAATGCTAAATGCTATAAAGATTCTCAGATGAGTTTTGGTGAATTGGTCTTAGCTCGCTGAGTGTAATTGAAATAGGGAAAGGTTATGTAGTCTTGGTCGGTGGTCGGTTTTAAATGATCGTCTTAAGAAGGTGTTTGCTAATGATAATTAAACAATTTGAGCAGAAAGAAATAGTATTTGGGATAAAAAACCAACTAGGTGAGCGTGATTTTTCCAAACACAATATTCTGCATAGGCATAATTCTTAATTACTGGAATGGTTAAAACGCAGCTAAATAAACTTAAGTAACATAACTTCCAAGCTTTTGTATAGGCTCTCCTGAGTAAGTTCCGCAAAAAGCGTGTGACTATGCCAACATTATACCCTAGTTATATTTACCTGCGTTTGTATGTCAAGTCTTTCTATGTCTCTAGTAATCTTGCCCCTGAGCATCGAAAACGAGTTCTCAGATAACGTTCATGGGAGACGCAATGAACGAGAACAGCTGCTTTGCTCAGACGCAGCACCGGATTACACACGCAATTGTGCGTGGTTCAATTATTGACATGTGCGAACAGAAGCATCCATAGTATGAGAAACACAATAAAAATTGCGAAAAATTTTCGGGTGTACAAATGTCCTAGAAAAAAAATTGCTCAAATTTTTCTCGTAAATCTTAACAAAGAAGGGAATGTAAAAGGAACAGTTGCACTGACGAAGAGAAGCTGTTGCATAAAGCGAGGTATTGCCGATCATTTAGATACTTTGATGATAAATTCCCGGGAATATGTTTACATCCACTCACAGTCGCGTGTAGCCAGACGCTGAACATCTATCTTACCATTGTAGTCGGCAGTTTTGCTCTTGACCCACTTCAACATTCGTATTCAGCGGCATCGTGCAATGTGCATCTCACACACTGTTTCAAACTTGTGACAACGTCCATGCATCAATCATACTGTTGTTAATCCTTTATGGTTTCCAGTGTTCAATTGTACCTACCTTGCACGCCAGAAGCAATGTGTCGGAAGCCCAGCTACATTTTGAACGTTAAAACTATACGCAAATCTTCTCATGAGATAGGAAGATCGAATGTAAGCGATTTATGTGCCAATAAGGTCATTTAACTGGAGAGTTACGTCTGTTCAATTATGTGTTTCAATGGAAAATTTATTGCATTTTTAATTGTGCCAGTATTTTTGATAAGCCAACTTACGTGTCATAGTAGTTACAGTCAGGAAGTCGCTTTAAACAGTTCGTTAATGCCACTGGTCGATGCAAATATGGATAAAGCAGTGGCCACACCTCCATGCAGGTCAGCTAAAGCTTTATATTTTTCTTATCGGAAGTACTGAGTAAAAAAAAAGAGAAGAGCCAACTACGCAAAAGCTCTGCATTTTAATTTCTTCAGACTTCAGATGTGCTGAATGCAAAATGCAGAAACGCCGATTTAAGATTAAATGAAATGACCAACTACTTTTTTTAGTCCTCATGAATTGCATCGATAGTATTAATAATATTCATAATTTCTTCGCATGAATTGTATCTATAGTAACAGAATATACAAGACCACTAAAATGATAGCCCATAGTACGTGCGGTCAGTGAGAGTGCGATGCGTCAGACCTGCTGACGTACGGTCTACGTAAGGGAACAGCTGCCGCTGGAGGCCGTTCTGAGCTATGTGAGGTCCCGTATCTCTACTACGCACTCCACTGCTGATATGCTCGTGATAGCGCAAACTGGCGGCAACCACTGCGGGAATTGCGATCCATTGTATGTAGTACTGTATCTCCGTGTTGTAAACCATTGCTTCTTTTGGTAGGGTGAGCAGATCTGTAATAAAGTTCATTGCTTGTTTTGGAAGGATAAGCAAATCTGTAATATAATCCATTGCTTGCTTTCAAAGGTAAAGGAAATCTGTAATAAGGTAAATATGTAGGAGAAGTTAAGTGATAACGTATGAAATTTGGGCTGCTGATTTCAGTTTCTCATTGAACTGGGGAATTTCATTTCGAATCACGGTTAAAAGTCAATGACTTCAAATAAACCGTCTCACGAAATTAATTTTGGTAAATTTTTAATAGTCCCTAAACAGTAATCATTTTTGTTACACCTAAATATATAAAATATCCTGAAATAACTTCACCTTTTGCGTTGATCAGCAATGTAAATTTTCTTAACAAGGTAAATCTGCATTTGTTTAACGTGAAAATTTCTGTAATTTTCCGAGTTGACGGGTAATTATGGAGTACTTCACCACTAAGTTTTTTCAGAGCTACTTTTAAATCAAAATCACGCACGTTTTAAAATCCCTAATTGTTTCCATCTTTGTTTTTTTGGTGTCGCATTTCTTCGCCGTTCCGACTGATGACGTTCTTATCAATGTTTTCTCTCCCCCCAGGTGAGCGTGTGATGCTGTGTGCTGGCTGAGAGACTCGGCCCTTGAAGATGAGTACAAATCTGTTACTGCATTTCATGGCTCTCTCGCCTGTCCTCTAGAGCAGCCATTCTCAACCTTTCCTCCATCATTGACCCCCTCGGCTTTATGTATTATTATATAAGGCCGAAATTTACCTAAACCAGGGGTAAATTTACCCCTGGTGGAGAATCTCTGCTGGTCGAGGAATAAATTGTTGCAGCTTAAGATTGCCGCACGCGGGCTTTAAATTTTGGCGTCCTTGCATTTTCCAACTTTCCATATATCCCTTATCAATAGTTACTCGAGAAAATAAAGAAAATACGGATATTTTGCGATTAAGTTGAAATATTCGCAGCTCTCCGAATTAATATTAAGGAAGAAAATTTGCCATGTAACAAGTTTACCTATGATATAACTAAACAATTGCCTACAGCAAAAATGGTCAGTTAACGTAAAGGAATTTTTGGAAGAAAACTAAGGGTTTAAAAAAGCCTGCATCCGAAGTCATGAAAGTAAAAATAAAATTTGAAGAGCAAGCGAACTTGTAAATTTTCGTTGCGCTGTCTACGAGCATTCTTACCTTAATTTGAATGGCCTATTATTATTCTGAGATATAACAGATGGCGCTAATGCATCATACCTTCGTGTCTGAGAGTGACTAATGGCAGACTCTGGTCTTTCCAGCTGACGGAGATCATCGCTTATCATAAATGATTTCTGTAGATTAATTGGTGAGCAATGAGCAATTGTTTACGAAGGTTAAATATTAAAACTCGACTGGACAACGGATTTCTTATCTGCCAAGATTGGTCAAAAGAATAAAAATCTGTGGAATTTTTCCAAATAATTTCCAAAAAAGTCCGTTGTCTGGCTATTTTATCTTCATTATGGAGCCTAGATTCGTTACGTTGAAGTAAATATTAATGCCAGTCGAAAGCAAATCTTAGCACACAGCCCCTCGGGAGAATACAACCATTGTATCTATGGGAATTAGCTCTCCTAGGGGGAATATGTGAGGTCGCGAGCTCAAGGTTAGGTAGGCTTCCCTTTTGTTAAAATAGCATAGTCTTTTAACGGACCATCTTTTTTCCGGTTCACTGCTGTTCTCTTTTCCAGCGAATTTAACTTTCTTCTTCAATTTTTATTTTATTTCATAAACTTGTTCCTCAAGTTACTGCTTCTAAGCATCTTGTACATAGATTCTGCGTTCATTCAAGTCCATACTAAATGGTGCCTTCCTCCTTTCTCTCTTTGAAACACTTTTGTTGCGGTTAGGAGGCTCAAACTAGCATCTAACCTTGGCACACAAGGGCGTCCACATCTCTTGGGTATAGTTATGCATTTTCTAGGCCGATTACTGTACGAGTTGTTCAGACGACGACTTAGATCACCTTCATTCGTGGACGCGTCATCGCAGAATTTCTGCTTGTTTCCTTTTACACTAAATCGCGCTTCTCGCGTGCGGACTACTTCAGTGCCCTGACTTTTATGGTGTTGGATGCTGCGCTGGATCACATCCGCACGACAGCATTACGAGCTTTCGGAAATGAAAGAAAAGCAGGGCGAAACCGTCGCCCTTAAGAGTGTTTTCCATTTCAGTAGAGTATTCAAAGGAGTTTCTATGAGTTTGGAAGCAGAGGGGTTCGATCAGCCGAATTCTTAAAAGAAGCTCGGTTTAGGTCGCAAAATCCGTGATTCGAAACTCGCAATGCGTTCACAAGAACTCGTTTATGTTATTTAAAGCTTTACGAATGAAATTTACCCTAGTCTTGACAGTGTGTTTTGCATTGATTCAAGTATATTATTATGTTTTTAAAAATAAATAAGCTTCCTTTTAAAAATACGGAAATAGCAAATTTCCTACCTTATGCCGTAAAAAGTTAATTATATGCATCGTTATCTATTGACCGTTAGAACAAATCCAACCGTAAACCCCTCAGGGGGATACAACTATTGTATCTATGGGAATTAGCGCTCCCAGGGGGACTATGTGAGGGCCCGAGCTAAGGGTTAGGTAGGCTTCCTTTTTGTTGAAATAAAATAGATTTTTGTTCTGTTACGGACCATCTTTTTTCGGTTCACTGCTGTCCTGTTTTTTCAACATCTACTACTTTCTTCTTGAACTTTGATCTTGTTTCAAAATCTTCTTTCTCATCTTACTGTTTCTATGCCCTTTCTGCGTAGATTCCACGTTCCCTAAACTCCATACTAAATGGTGCCTTCCTCCTTCCTCTCTTTGGATCGCCTTTGTAGCGGATAGGGAGGCTTAAACTAACTAATAATCTAATCTAATCTAATCCAACCGTAAACTAGGGCAAAAGTAAAATATGTTTTTTTGACTTAGTTGAAAGGAAAAGATTTGAGCTGAGGGATCATTTAAACATATTTGAGTGCGTGAAGCCATTTTTTTCGTTTATTAAAGTGCCCCTACATTTGCCTATGTAATGAAATAGTCGTAAGAAATTATAAAATTTTTTGAATGTTTACGCCCTACAACTTAGTAGTGTTTACACTGTTCCGCTGCTCTACAAGTATTATTCAAATTCAATAATTCCTGTTCAAAACTGAATTATAAATTATAACAATTTCCTTTTCAATAAAAACAAAACTAAAGAAGTGGCAAAATTTGTTACCTTGTTTCGTATGAACATTTTCTTAACTCTGCGACCGTGACTTCAAGTTGAATTATCATCACAGACAGCATTTATGAGGTCATTTGCAAAGTTTCAAGTTGCTGCGCCCTCTATGGCGCCGACAGTTTTTTCTAGCAAAATAACCTTCTACGAGTAAACCACTGGGAACAAAATGAATCGGAAGCATTACCGTGTTGTGCGTTGATAATCAGTTCGTTCTTTATAACTGATGAGGGCCTCAGGACGGTGATGGCTGAACTTCAGGTGCTTCAAGAACTTGTCTTGTTTTGGTGTTGTAACTCGCGGCGAGTCTTGTGTTTGTTGTCTGCCTTGTGTTTGTTGTCTGCCTTGTGTTTGTTTTCTGCCTTGTGTTTGTTGTATTTGTTGTCTGCCTCCCTGATCCGCCACGATCAGGCCGAGTTCGCGTCCGCAGATGCGGATACCGCAAGGAGACATTTGTGCTTCGGTCTGGAAGCTGTGTTCTCCGATAACGAAAATGCCGTAATCGTGAGAATTAGAGAAGCGATAAACGTAATCTTCCTCTTATGGGACTTTGGGAAATGAGTCGGATTCAGGGTTGAGTGATCCTTGTGAGCCCGTGTCTCGTTCTCTTAGTGGAATATGCTGAGGATGCTTTTCGATTAATCTTTTGGCATCAAAAAGAGTATCTAAATCAATTGTTTATGTATAAACTAATGACGCAATTCAAACCACGACTCAATTCATGAAAAGTCGTTGGTTATAAGAGAAAACTTAACTCTCTAAAACTACATCTACTGTATTACTGTTCACATTCGAAAAATGTTCATTTTAGTTTCATTTGACAAGCTTTGTATTAGAAATAGATTCAGTACCCTTAACTGTATCAGGAATGTATCGACGCAACAATTCCGTGTAGTGATGCAGTCGCGTTTCCTTAGCCCGAGCTAGTATTTACTACACATACCGACGCTTGTTTGGCCTGCGCGCGGGATCTTTTGGTTTGCTTGCACCCGACGCCCGCGTAAACCCTGCTCTTCACCGTCTGTTCAACTCCTGTTTGGTGTAAACTGTACAACTCCTGTTTGAGGTAAACTGTACAATTCCTGTTTGGTGTAAACTACTCATCTCCTGTTTAGCGTAAACGTATTGTAGTTTTTGCGTATCCGTCACCCTGTTGTTGCAGACTTCGGTACGGACGCGAGCGGTGATGGAAGTGTTCCGAAACTCATATAAATGTTACTTCTAAAATATCACGAACAAATTATACGATTTTGTTGTGCTTGTTAATCAAGCTGGCAGATTTTTGATCCAGCGTTGTGGAGCCGATTGTGCCGCTTTGGGCTGCCTGTAGCTTGGGCGCGGTCGAAGTGCTGGCGGTGAGAACGCGGAGACTTTACAAGCGACTGATTGAACCCTTTACTGTCAATGTGAATTTCAAAATCCACTATCATGAATAGCTCTAATATATTTTATTCCATGTGTACTTTTTTCCCTAATATCTTCTTCGAAGTTCATTGTCGAGTGGCAGTCACTTCCTCGTTGTGATGTCGGTGACTACCTGCATGATGCCGGATCCAGTTTAGTGATGGTGGTTGTGGTAACGGTAATTTGAGTACAAAATGCGGGCGTTAAAGGGCTAACTCGAGTGAATGGTATCTCTGATACTTTCTATCATCCTCTCGGTACTCACCCCTCTACCAACTGCCATCGATATTTTGGTCAGAAAAAATTACCAGCTAACGCCGAGTTGGCTGCAAAAGTCGAACTCTCGTATCAAATGGTAGTGACTTGTTAGATAGTAGAATGATTTTCGAGTACTTCTGTTACTAAAAGGCGACGTGTAACAGTTATACCGCACAGAATTAGTGTCAGTAGATGCAGTTGTGTCTCACCCTGTGTGTCTGAATACGAAACGAATTAACTTCAATTAAAGATGGGCACTTTCTAGTTGTGTGTTGTGTTTCTTGTCTACGTGTTAAGTTTAGTCTCACTGTTCTTAGATTGCATTGTAAAAATTGACCAGTTTCTGTGAAAACAATTTTTTTGTATTTTATCAGGAATACTGTAACATTTCTGCACAAGAAATGATTAAAACTAACGAGCTACTTGTGTTAGCTAGTTAGTCCCCTCATGCACTGCGACGGTCAGGTGTCTTATCTATAGTGCAGCAAAGTGTCACTCGAGCTGCTGGTGACATCACACGCAGCTTGGCGGCACTCGAGGGTGACGGCATCCCTCAAATTGCTTATCTCGCGCCTCAATATTCTGCAGGTGCGAGGGCAGAGGTATGGGGAACTGTTCACCAACATGCAGTAAATCCAGTCTTATCTCGCTGATGAAGATGAGTTGAACTGCGAAATATTACGCAACACAAAGAGTGTGAGAGAGACGGAGCTTAGGTAGGCTATCTTTTTGCTCTAAGATTTTTGAATGCAGCTAGAAATGAAAAACAAACAAGTAATTCGTGATCTACTTGTGTCGAGTGGAAGAAATCTTGAATTTGAGTTCGGCTGTAACTTTTATTTTGTTAATAAATTTATTTCACTTTTGCTGTTTCTATGGGCAAGGAATGTGGTGTGGGAGCCCACTTGTGCTTAGATTCCCTGTTGTTTCCTTAATTTCATATTTAATGATGCCTTCGTATTTACTCTCTTAGGAATACCTTTTAAATAGTAGGGGAGACTTGAAATATCTAATAACTTAGTGTAAGTTCAATGGCCGGACGTAGAAGTGATATTTTTAAGCCAGTTTTTGGTTGAACTACCTACGCAACACCTGAGTCGATCGTTTTACTGACGAGTTAATCTCTGTCCGTTGATTAATGAAGATACGTTCAAGTTAACGAATATGCAGGATAAACTCACTCGTGGGAAACTTATTTAAATTGGATGAGAAGTTGAAATTAAGGAAAATTGTGAACGACTAAATCTCGTGGGCTCATCAAATTTTTTTCACTCGCAAGAAAATTGACAAATTTTGACATAGTGAATTTCACCAGCGGTTAGGATTTGATAGCAAGCATTTGCTCGCAAAACTTTTCCAAGAACTGCGAATATTTTCTTTGCTGAAAGTAGTATGAATGAAGCTCGTGTACCGTACTTGCCTAGAAAAGACAAAACTGGTTTCCTACTCAGAGGGATTGAAATTTTCAGGGAGCTGATTGTGCAGTAGTTGCTCGTTTTTGAGAAGAAAACATGGTTTTCGGTAGCTGTATCTGCCCTGCGTTGCTGAGGTGTTTTACCTGTATTGAAATATTTACGTTTTATATCGTAAAACTCAGAGGTTGAACTCTTAAGAAAATAATAGAAGAATTGAAAAAAACGGATACAAATACAATTTTATCATAGGCGACCTTAAATTCCCCGGTTATTTAAATTAAAATTTTCTTGTATAAGGAACATTAGTGAAGAAATGGTCGCTTTTCAAAGCATGGGTTTTCTTGTTGACACTCTCAGCTAAATGACGCACAATCTCACTGGACACCGTGTGATGAGTACACGCCATGGTGTGATGAGTACACGCCATGGTGTGATGAGTACACGCCATGGTACTCATCGCACCATGGTGTGATATACGCCAGACGATTTACTTCCTATCGGCGACGCAGACGGCCTGTGGGCCTATAGCATTTAAGGACTAATTGGCTCACCGCATTCTTGATCTTTCTTCCTTCTTCCTGACCGAGGTACTCTGACCCCAGGGGGAGAGCAGGTGCTTTTTGTTTATTCTCAGTAGTTTGGTGTTGTGATTCTTATATCGACGCGTTCAGCTGGGGAATACATTCTTCAAAATTTAGCTTCGTATCGTGTTTTTAAATGCAGCCTTTGCTGGTTTCTATTCACGGTATTTGAGCTTTAATGATTCGAAACAGTCGAAATATTTCACCTGGTATGACGTTAATTTTTTCGATATCTTCTCTGCATCTGTATTATTGACCTTGTGCACGCTGAACACTTGTGTTCAATGTTGGTATGTTGATCGTGAACAAATATTTACAAAATATTCAACTTCCTTGCACTTTATTATTTTTGTCGCTTGAGGGTGCATTTTTTTGCACCCACAATCTCAGGAAATGCTCGGGTTGGCACATTCTCTTGACGCCGAAGCCCACGTTCTCATCGAACGCCCTTTTCCGACTGTGAATTTCACTGAATACAAAGTCAGGCGAAATGAAAAACAAATCTTCGATGAAATCATGAATGCCACTATAACGGATTTGAAGCTTGCAGTTGTCGTTGAGGAAGCTTTTGGAACACTTGCAAAGCCCGCTGTGGGCTGGCGAGTGGCGTAACGGTAGTTCAGAATTCAAAGAGCAGCTGTTGCTCCTTTCTGAATCGCTCCACGCACGAAATAGCGCCTGTAACGGCCATCATTTCTCACTTGATACGAGTAATCATTCTGGTATTTCGGTCCTCTCGCTCTTTTCACCCCCCATTCGCCCTCGGCTGTGAAGGACTATACGTCTATGGTCACGGCACACGGCGAGAAAATTGCTCCTGGGAAGTGTATGCATAGCGGAACTGGGGAAAAAGAATGAAACTAGAGTGTTTTTTTTTGCGTGGAGGTTGTTTTTTATTTTGAGTAGGCTGGGGGCATTTGAGCTTTTTTTCAGTAAGAGGATTGAACAGACAGGCTTGTGAAGTTGAGTGGCGAAAGCGCCGCAAATCTGGGAATAGAACGCCAATCTTATGAAAATGAAAACGAATCTTGGCCCCTTATGTCTTCAGCGATCATAGGTTTTGAATTTTCATATTCGAAAGTATTCCATTTCTCGAAACTGAAGCTAAAAATTGTTTTCAAAAAAAGTTTAGACTTGTTTTAAACATGAAATAAATGTACATGCTGATAAGACTACGCATAAGCTACAACCTCATACGAGTTGATGTCGTTGAAGATGACCAGTAAAGTAGCTATTTACTTACGGTTACAGATCAGGACTCTACACTGACGTCAGACATTTCTTTCCTACCAGGAACTCCGTTGATGGAAGCGATCATTTGTTCTCGTCGACAGGCATCTTTATTATCAGTTCGTTTACAATTTCATATTTAACGGATGATTTTACAAGTTATCGTAATCAAATTTTTTACAGATTTTGGAAAAATTCATGATTTCTTCATTGCAAAAACTTCTTAGGGTCATGAAAAAGTCTGAAACTCGTTAATTCATCACTGAGATAAACTTGGGGGGAAAAGAAGGGCCTGCTTTACTTTGAGCATTCTGTGAAAAAACTGACGTTCCGGCATCGTACTTCATTTTTTATTTTCTGATAATCCAGGTTAAAATTTTATACCTGAAAATTACTCAAAGCTAAAATTTATTGTCTCATCGAGTTACTATCACGTTAGTTGCGATGTGCAGCGCCGGTGTACATTGAGGGAATTTTCATGATGCTGCTGACCTACCAGTAGCCACAAACTCAATTCTCATAAATCTTTACTCAGAGCAAAATGAAGGCACAATTCAGTTAATGTCTGCTGCTATTTTCAAAATTTCTTACTACAATTGACTTTAAATTTGAGTTGAAAATTGAGCTTCAAGTTTGACCCATCGTCGTCAACGTGTTGAAACGCTCGAAAAATTGACTCACAAAAACACAGAAAATAAAACACTGCGTTGCACTAAATGAAATTGAAAACTGCGCTTAAACTAAAGAAAAAAACTGCGTTAAACTATATGAAAATAAAAAATGCATTAAATTAAATAAAAATGAAAAGCTGCGTTAAACTGTACAACAATAAAAAGCTGCATAAAATGAAATAAAAATAAAATGCTACAAAAAACTGAACAAAAAGAAAATGCTGCATTAAACTAAATAAAAATAAGAAACTGCGTTTCGCTTGAAAAGGCCGAGCGTTGCGACGCCGAAGCAAGATCCCGTCGTCTGCTAGGCTCGTTACGACGGCGCTGCGCTGCGGCGAACTTCCGAGACGCTCCCAAGATGGTCCGATAAGGTCACGAGCTGTTGCTAGTCTCTCCTGCGGCTGCTCCTGTGCTGTTACCCTGGCTCATCTAATTGCTGGGCTGTAGCTTTGCTTGTTTGACTACGGCTGCTCTTTGGGACCTGTCGTCTCCCCTCAGAGGGATATAGCTATTGTAGCTGTGGGAATTAGCTCTCCCATTGCGAATTTGTATGTGAGGTCCCGAGTTTAAGATTAAGTAGGCCTTCTTTTTTTATACAGAAAAGGTTTTCTGTTTGTTATGGGCTCTCTTTTTTTCTGTTCACTGATGTCCTGTTTTTCTGCACCTATCACTTTTCTTCAACTTTTACCTTGTTTCTTAAACATCTTTCTCAACTTACTGTTTCTATGCACCTTGTACATAGATTCTGCATTCACTTAACGCTATACTAAATGGTGCCTTCCTCTTTCCTTCCCTCTGAATGCCTTTGTTGCGGTTAGGGAGGCTTAAATATCTAATCTAGGGTTGTTATAAGCCCAACCAGGTCTCTAGTTGTTATTAAAACCTACCGTCTATGGTCGATATTAATACCATTAGGTCAATGGTTGATCATTTGGCCAACCGGATCTAAGGTTGATAACTGTTATCAATACTAGCTTAGCAGTGCCTAATAAATAAGGCTGGAGGACGATGCCTTGTGATTAAGGAAACCTGATCTAAGGAAATCCTAATGTACGTAACTGAACCAACCAGGCCCAAGGTTTGATTAGCTGGCCAAGAAGATATGAGCTTTGTAGTTAAGCCACCAGGGATAAAGTTCTTGAATGCAACAGTGAAATCGAATACAGTTAGTATTGCTAGCATATTCGGATATTACTATTTCACCAAAAATTGAATTTCATTTCCTTAATCAAAAGATTAACCAATAATCGGCTAATTTACTTCTAAGTATTTATGGTTAATATCATTTAGCTATCTGTCGAGTATTTCCTGGGTCTTCCTCTTCCTTATCAGGTTCCTATCATAAATTTTTTATGCTTCATAATGACGTAACAATTTTCTCTCACTGACGCATATTAGAACGCACGGCTACCTCATATGTTAGAGCCACTAATTTTAGAATTCATTGTTACTCACCTGAATGAAGTTTTGGTTTTTAAAGAATTCTGTATAAGTGTGCCAGTTCATTTCAGCAATCATCTTGTTCTATTATACTCTGCAAAATAGCCCAATAACAAATTTTGTAACGCATGAATGCAGTTTAATGTTTTTTGATACGTTGGAATCATCGTACATTTAGTTAGTGTAATTTTCTTATTTTATAATCGTTAGGTCTTTTCATTATTATTATTACAATGGCATGAACCGGAAAGCCTTTATCTAACTTCCGACACTCTTGGCAAGGAGATAAGTGTCAAGTAGGATTGAAGTTATCAATGCAGGGTGTCATATGAGGCCTGGCGATAGAGATGTGCGTTGTTGGATGTGCTTGAAATTTTTCCGGGCGCTGACAACTGCGGCATTCAAACTGCGGCACCTTTCTGTGGCATTCAAAGGCAGTGAAGGTAAAATACTGGTTTTCGTCTCGTATCATGTAGAGGCAGTGAAGTAAAATACTGGTTTTAGCCACGTTCCTTCTAAAGGTAGTGAGGTACGTATCAAGTGAAGTTAGTGAAGTAGAATACCAGCCAATTCTTACTTGTTTATGTATCGTGCTTGAGGATGCCCTACATCGATTTTCCTCCCCTACCCACACATTGTGCGCACTAAAGTGGGGAAGGAAATAACTGTATTGTGACCGAGATTTCGCCCAAGTTATCAGCAGACAGGTGTCGTCGTGTGATGCGTGTCACCGATACCGCTGGAGTCGCATGCTGCCACTTCGTTTTGGGGCAATCGCTTTTGTTGGGGCAATCGCTTTTGTTGGGGCAATCGCAGGTGTTGTGGCAATCGCAGGTGTTGTGGCAATCGCAGGTGTTGTGGCAATCGCAGGTGTTGTGGCAGTTGCAAATGTTGGGGCAATCGCAGGTGTTGG
>JACJUY010000269.1:225815-264790 GCA_014220935.1 Platorchestia sp. MABIK
TTTGCAAGTGTTGGGGCATTTGCAGGCGTTGGGGCATTTGCAGGCGTTGGGGCATTTGCAGGTGTTGGGGCATTTGCAGGTGTTGGGGCATTTGCAGGTGTTGGGGCATTTGCAGGTGTTGGGGGCCTGGCGCAGCGTTGCCGTACAGCACCGACAGCAATCTGCATCGCGTGTTCTACGCGCACCAAGCAAGGTCACCACACTGATCTTTTTCTCACTGAAATTCTTAAGTTTAACAGTTTTTCATGTGCAACGTTGCCGAATGGGGGAATTTAACGTAGAAAAAGGCGAATTTGTATATGACTGAAAATTTTTTTTTGCGTTTTTTTTGCCGTTTCGTGCGATTGTTTTATTCATGACTTACGCCGAGTAAGCTTTGATCCGCCGGACCTTCCATCCTAATTCTTGTAAACTTGGTCTGGTACATTCGATTACTACAGATTCTCATGCATCTAACTTTTTGCTGAGGAATCTCTACATCGTTTTGTACGCATATTTATTTCTTTGGCATGTATTATTATTGTCATCTGAACGGCTGGCTCATTTCCGTTTTTCCTGTTCCCTTTTTTTGATTAATCTCTTTAACTGTTTAAATAATGTTGGTTCAAGGTTAGATTTTGAATTTTTGCGCTCTCTTTACCTCTTTATCGCTCTGCTGGTTTACGCTCTACGAGTTACATGATTAGTTAATTTTAATCGGTAAAGCTACTACCTACTGAACTGAAATCAATCAAATGGAGCTACAGAGTGCTGTGAATTCGACCGCGCCCGCTGCTGTTGAGTTGCGCAAAATGCGGTTGGTTGCAAGGACTGGAAAGTGCCGCTCACAGTACTCGCTGTTCTCTCACAGTTTTGATTACCATTTAGCTCGCTAGTTTATCTTGGTGTGAGTGATCCCATTACTGCCTGCAACGGTGCCGCGAGGTGTGCGTGTTGCCGCGCTATTGTGCTCTGGGCCTGACTATCTGCCGCGCTGCCACTTCTTCCGGTAGCTTACAGCGGTGACCACACGAGGCTTGGGCCGTCTGTTCAACTCAGGGCCCACTTCGTCCTTAGGTAACTCTCGAGTGTACAGAAATTACTTAGTAATATTTTTTAGCAAGAGCAAAAAGCTGCATGCGAAGTGACGGATGCATGTGGTACTGGACCAGGTGTTCAGGCCTGCAGGAAGCGGGCGGGTGCGTGTAGGAAGTGATGTGGCTGCAGCTTTATGAGTGCTCATTGTCGTGTGAAGGTGAAGTGTACTCTGATTAGTATCTGAATCCCTCCTCTTCCTGCCCCTCACACGCTCTCTCCTCGCAGTACTCGCGTATATTGCCATCCTTGTGTTTTGTGCGTACCTGCTCGTAAAGTACGCGATGATTAGTCGAATTTAGATGTACAAGCGTGAGGTTTTGAGTATTTTGTAATTAAAATCAAGATTGGGACCTGTGATGGAAATTTCTTCGTTTTTCTCATAAAAAAGCGACGAGCTGGAAAGGCTGTGACCACATGCTCCATTCGAGCACCTGTGGCATAGAAACTCGGTTCAAAAATGCAAACATGCGACGATCACAACAGCTGGAAAGATTAGGCATAAATTACCTGTTATTTATAGGCCTTCCATTTGTTGAATTAGAATAGGTTTTTTATTTTGTTAAGAAGCATCTTTTTCTGGTTCACTGCAGTCTTGTTTTCAACCCTTTTTACTTTCTTCTTCAACTTTTATCTTGTTTTATGATAAAATTTTATTTTTTTATCTTGTTTTCTTTCTCAATTTTCTGTTTCTATATACCTTGTGCATAGATTTCGCGTTCTCTTAATTCCATACTAAATAGTGCCGTCCTCTCTTTGGAACACCTTTGTTGTAGTTAAGGAGCTGAAACTTACCTATGATCTAATTCACACATCAGTGTAACGGTACATTCAGACACAAATATTTAATAGCAATAGCTACCGGTATATCTAAATAGAAATTTAAACACCGTTCTCGTTTTTAAATGTTAGAATCACTTCAATAAATATTGTCTTTTGAGTTACCAAAGAACTAAACTTCGGTTGCCTCAAGTTTTATCACTAACTAGCATCCGAACGCCAACTCACCACCACCATTGAGCACAAATTTATGCCAGTCACTGCACAAACTATCAGTGCAGGTCAAGGGGTTTGCATTCGATCCTAGAAATTTGTGCTCTCAAACTTGGCATGTCACTTGCTAGAATAATTGTTATTGCGGGTGTCTGTCACATTTTAGACTGGCTTCGCTACCATACAATACTCTTTCTTTTTCTAATCGCAAAAATGAGGACATGCTCGTGTCTGTGAAGTTTGGAAATGAAATCGTTCTCCCAAAGCGACATGAATTGCACGACAGTAAGGGATTTTCGCTAGCGTTACAAAAGTTTTTGCAGGAGAATATTCTTCATGGTATTAGACTGAAAAGTAACCATCCCTATATTGTTATTATAAGATTCATTTAAGCTAACAGTCTCTTGCATAGTTGTCTTGAAGTAAGCTGGAGCATTATCCAAAGAAGCCCTCGAAAATGTCAAGCGTCTGTACATGTAAATAATGGCAAGGTATCCAGAAATTGCGAGCGTGTCACATCGCTTCACAGTGAGTTATCTTCTAATTTTTTACCAGCGCCGGCTTTAAATTTTCTCAAGATGGCCATAGGAATGTGGAGAGGCTGGCGCTTTCTTAAGAGCAAGGTCGCGCGTCTCTATTTAGAGGCGTGTGAGCGCGAGTGATGTAGAGCTCAGGCCTATACACATCTGTTTGATGGCGCTCCTAATGCGCGCTACTCCGTCTTGAGGTCACCTATCACTCATCGTTGCTCCCTGCGTGCGACTTGGTTAACTTAAATCAGCGTGTTGCGTGTACGCTTTGGTGAAAATGCATCAATTTGGGCTCTAATTTATATTATTATGTGTCCTGAATTACCCATACATGTTAACCACGATAATGTGATTGTTCAGAGTTTTCTCTACGAGTTGCTAGTGAGATGATCCTTGATTGAGAAAACCTTAAAATATACTAAATAGTTTTGCTAAAACACTCCGGGTTTCTTCGTAGCTTCATGAATACAATGGATTACTGATTTACTCATTGACACGAGAGCACCACTTACAATCTTTTTCGATAAGCCACAATTGAGCTTTATTCCTCTCCACTGATCACTCGTAGTACATCCTTCTTATCCGTGTTGATTATTGAAAGGGAACGTTTTTCGCCTCTCCCAATCATTTATTGCTCCATAAATACTTTTCTAAATTTCTTTATAAATTAATTGATCCATTCATAGTTTTTCCACTCAGAGCACTTCTTTTCTGCGTTGGTTTAAACTTTTTCCTAATTTTTGACGACAAACATGATGTTATCTTCTGTCGTAGTGCGGTGCGCAAATGCTCATCAGTCCTCATTCCTCGGATTTATCACACTTATGGGATTGTATGTATAACAGATGTTCTATTCTGAAAAGCGGTAACTGCTAAACACTAATATTTTTCCTTCGGGAAATGGATAGCACCTGAATTAGAAAACATGTAAGCACTCAAGAAAAGTGAAATTGAATTTAAGGATCCGTCCGACTCACTGAATAATTTATTCACTTAACGTAATTTATTTTTGTACTTGTGCTCAATTTGAGAAAAACAACCTGAATCCTTCGTAAGCTCTTGATCCGCTCCACTGGAAAATTTAAGCAGTTCCAAAAGGCAAAAAATTGAAAAAAATGCTCGAATATTATGGTGAGGTGTACTGATGATCGTTCTATAATTAATTTACAGAACGTTCTCGTTAAATTTGAACACCGTTAAACCTTATATTTTGCATTATGAAACTTTGTTTTGTGAACGTTCTACTTTAATATGTTGCTCCGAACAAATGTGTAGCCAACATTTTATTTTATTCTTCATGTGTTATAAAAACCTTCTCTCGCTTCTTTTTTAGAGCCATAATCAGAGCTACGTGGCCATATAAGATATCAGTTTCCATTTTCTTCAAACGATCAGATGAAAATCTTGCAATAGGAAGTGTCTGACGACTGACAATCTATTCAGGTGTTATTGAAGTTATTTCTCACAGTCGTTATATAAACAGTAATTCTCATTTCATTTCGTACTGGAGACTTTAAAGCAGCTCCAAGAATGAAGCAAAGCCGTTAACGTCCGGAACTGCTGGCACTCATTCAGCGCTAGCGCGTTTTGAAATCCTTAGACTTTAATATCGTTTCTATTGCCATAGACTGTCATTAAATATTATTGGCTTCAAGGAAACCATTTATTCGAATCAGGAATCTAAGTTTGCTTTAGTTTCGTTCGCAACTCCTTCTCTCGTCATGCTGCTCGATGGGCAACTCTGTTGAGGCTGTAAAAAGGAAGAAAGAAAGGAAGAAAGAAAGAAAGAACTTTTTGTCGTTCCTGCAGAGATGGTGACGTTGCCGTTCGGAGAATTGATGAATGTGTTCATACAAGTCTAACTTTTTCGCCCCCTGTATGCACGTTTTTCGCCGCCCAAGTAATTAAACCGCTTGGCCGGCGAAAAACATGCATGCCCCGACGAAAAAGTTAGACTGGGATTATACTTCGGGTAGCATCCACTCTCGTTTGTGTTCAATATTAAATCTTCACAAAAAATATCCAGAGCAAGTCCTCACCAAATAAGAATCAGTAACCATTTCCTTCTAAACCATTTCTTAACATAATGTTTGAATTGATGTTCCTGGGTACGAGAGCAAATCGTGTCTTCATCGCTTTTGGATTTCGATTTTTAATTGAGGATTCACGCTAAGCCAGTTTTTTCACTTGTAGTATTTTAGTCTTTGATAGTAAGAGATATTTTCGTTCCAACATTTTTACATATGCGTGTTGTTTGTTGGGTAGCGTACTTTCTAACGTCTGTTCTTTAATTCATACGATTGTGAGTATGAAATACTCGTGTATTCTACGGGGCGCACTTCATGAAAGCTTTTATCTACAAATCTCAGTCTTGCTTAGAATTATTTGACTTCGCTGCGTTGCACATAGGGACAAATAACCTTTTACAAGTGCATTCCAGAGTGGTTCTGGATTCTACTTGTTCGGTATTATACTTACTAATTCATGAAAGCTACTTCACCGAGATCTTAATTTAATTTCCAGTACACCGTCAAACTCTGCACTGCAGTGGTGCGCTTCTAAACTCCTCGCAGATGATAAGTCTTAGAATTCTAATCTTCTCTGCGAAGCAAATCATGAAAACTCGACTTGTTCCGAATTTGTTTTTAGATAATTAAAAACTGCAGTGGTGTGAGACGTACAGACGCATGCTTACCTCACCGGGTGCGAGACAACCCATCTGCTGCCTGCCCCCAAGTTCAGGGGCCACGCTAGGTCAAGTTCAAGTGTTAACATCGGCTGGGGACGCGTGCCCCTGCGCGTGTACGCTCTCATCAGCAACTCTGGACCACTTACAATCTTTTCCGGTGTGCCAAAATTGAGCTTTCGGCAAAGTATCATCAACGATTTGTGGAAATTTCTGTGATATTAACAACTAAAAAGACAATCATTGTTGGAAGGTCCGTACTCGTATGCTGTCACTGCAGGTACTCGATCTGGGGCACTTACAATATTTTCCGGTATTCCACGATTGGCCTCTCCAGAAATATCTTTTCCAACCTTCATAAATTTGTAGTAGAAAATTAAATGGACAATCGTTATTGTTGGAAAGCGTCCTACAAGTATGCCTTCACCAGTGAATGTGGGATACATGCACTTTCTACCATAGTTTTCAATCTTGAACTGTGACAAATTCTATACACTCGAGCTCTCTTGCACTTAAAATTCAAAGTGAACGACATTTTTTTGTTTAGGAGCGAGTTTTTGAATTCACTTTTCATGAAATACAGTACACAATCGTTAAAAAATCGCCGAGACAACTAGAGGTAATGAGTTGTATTTGAACTGTAATACAGCTGCTGCCGTTTGGTGTGCTGGAAACAGGGACACCTGCTACTGACTTCGGTACATCACATGACTGATAAAACTGAACCAAGGAAAAATAGCTGACATTTAATATAAAACAATGTATTGCTAACATTGTGGATCTGACTCATGAGGTATTTCAATCGTCAACTATCTGATATTTCCTCTGAATAATGATAAACACCGTCCGGTGAATGTGGACAGTGATATCAGTTGTTGCAAGCATTAGCTCGCTTCAAGGAAATGAGCTGCATTTAAATAAAATGAATCTTTTCCAAAAATGATCAAACCGATTTTAAGCAACGAGAGTGAAACTAAGTCACATGTGCGAAGTTTTCTAGCTGTGGTGCTGTCGGTAAAATAACTGTGATTACTTTAATTTGATAGAGTGAGTTGCAGATCGAGTAGTGGAGTGACAAGACTTTGCTGCAGTCACCTACCTACTCGAAGAAAATTATAACCGAACTTCAGATAACGAGTGCACTGAATCACATTATTGTGGTTCTCATGTATACATATTTTCGTCTGTGCTATGCAAACTACTCAGTCACAAATTGTGCTGAATCCAATTATTCCATTGAATTACACCCAAATTATTCAATCCTCTGGCATCACGTTCCTCTGACATGTAGTGTGTGTTAGTACACTTCTCTCCACAAAACTGACGAGCTCCACGCTACCCTCACCTTACAAAGGCTCATACGTAAAGTTTCACTCTTCGTTTCGCAACCAACTCTGACAACCCAACCTCGAGCTCCGGAAATAATTCGCCAATCTTTACTAATAATTTGGAAATCATTCGCTTTCATTTCACCTTGTCGTTGCAATTTCCTATCCATTCGTCCTCGCTCAGCGCGTGTTGCTGGATGACGAGCAAATTTCGGCTGGTGTTATAGAAATTCTATCCATATTCTTGTCTCGTAACGACACTTAATAAGGGCATTGTGTTACTTGCATTTTATCTACATATAAACTTGGCTTCCTTCAACATCCAACGGCGACTTGTGTTGTAAAATTTTTATCAATATTCTTGGCTCGTCTCAACACTCAATTAGGGCAAGCATTTCCCGCCAGACCGGTAGTCTAATCTTACCCCAACTTCGGCATGACGTGATTCATTTTATACGTTCTGGTATTTCCTTCGTGAATGACTATTGCGTCCATTCAAATACGACTCTCGCTAACCGGTTAACATATTTCCATTGTGAATGACTATTGTGTCGCATGCATTCAAATATGACTTCCGTTAACCGGTTTATTTCAGGAAAGAAGACCATATGCGTAAATTCTTGGCGAGGTACAGGAAACAAGTTCGCCTGAAATTCTCTGCAGGGCAGATGCAACCTAGGACATCCATATCATAGATTTCCATCCGCATTTGTTCATGACGCAAGAGTGTTTATTTGAGCAACGTTTAGCGCGTATGCAGGCGCAGTTGGTCGGTACAGATGGCAGGCCCCACAGAGCAGCTGGTGCGCACCATAATTCACTGGGGCTCAGGTATGGTGCCGGCCTTCGCGTTCTTGACCCTGCCGGCCCTGCTTGCCCCTCCGCTTCCGGTCTGCTCCCCGCGCCTCGACGCGCTCTGGCTAACGGCACTTCCTTTTTTTTGCACGTTTCGTTCCTGCAATTTTTTCCTTTCTTACGCTTAAACTTGAATAGGGACGGTCGTTACTGTAATTTTTTCCTTTCTTATGCGCAAACTTGAACAAGAACGGTCGTTCCTGCAATTTTGTCCTTTCTTACGCTTAAACTTGAATAAGGGTGGTCGTTCCTGCAATTTTTTCCTTTCTTACGCTTAAACTTGAAAAAGGACGGTCGTTCCAGCAATAATTTTTCTTTTTAACTTGAATAAGAACGGCATCATCTCGTGTTTTATTTCGCAGTGCGTTTCTTTAAATTTTAGTCCTTTACTGATGTGTAACTTCCTGGCTTTTTTTGGCGTTTTTAAATTTTTCAGAGCGAAATAAAACGAAAAAGTGGCCAAGTTTTTGTGTCGTAGCCTTCTTTTCTTTTCAAATCAATTATACAGTTATTTCTACTTCATCAGTCGTTTCAAGGTTGACCTTCAAGTTTACGGTTTATTTCAGCAGGATATATTAAACACAAATCTTAGTACGGCCATACATTTACTGTTTTAACGAAGGGTGAACACACATATGACAAGATATTGATGAAACTAGCAAATATCGAGGATGATAAAATAATAGACAATCCCAAAGAACTTAACTCGGAGTATGCAGCGATGGTGACGAATTAAAGGTCTAGTAATTACATTAAATCGGATATGTCGATATGAAGTTACACAGAGATTACATAGACTCTCTCTCAGAGTGCCGGCTGAGTTTTAATTAACAAGTCGAAAGGTGGCACTAACAGACCTTTACAAGAGGAAATCTCGTACTATAATGAATCTATCTAACAGTCAACCAATGCTTGAATAGCCGCAGTGACTGCTGCAGCTTCTGGAGATTCGTTGGGATCGGTTGGCAGCGCTCAACCGTCGAAGAGTTCTGAGCACTTTTTCTCTGTCGCCTTCCCAATGCTGAGCTTGCTTTTCTCATTGACTTATTACCCAGCGATCGGGGCGTAAGGTCCACGAACCGCCGTTCACTCTTTTAGTGGTGGAATTTCACAGTTTGTACCTAAGTACATAACATTTGTGCGAGTCTTACGATTTAAACTATTTGTGTGTCGAGATTTTTCTTTACTTAGAGTACCACAGCTCAATCTTTCATCTGCGCCATGCAGTTACCGACGAAACAGTTTTCTCGAAGCTTAAACATAAAAGGAACTCTTCTTTTCGTGCGGCCAGATTTGATATTCACTCTTGATCTCAATAAAGCGTCACTGTTCACTGTCAACACAATTCAACCGCTCGATGATTTCTGCATGACCGTTTTTAAGCCTCTTGGGATTTGGTAAAGAGACAAGTTTGACTACTGTGGTAGAAGAGTCAGGGTTGACTCTCCAATGTGCTGAACGTAGAGCTCCTGTTGCTACTTCTCACCCAGCCTTGCATTTTCTCCGATGCATCTATATACTTGACCGCTGGGTACAGAAACTATGCTTAGACGGCTAGAATCATTGATGCTCAGGCGAAAAGTTAGACTGGGCTGCCTCACTTTTTCGCCAACTTCGATTTTAGCCCCTCAGATGTAACCTTTGCTCTGGACGGTAAGAATCATGCATTCTGGGACAAGAAAGGTAGACTAAATGAATATTATTCGGTCGGGTCTGGTTGCTGCCTTGAAAGAAGTGATTGTGGTTATGGTGGAAGTATTCGAAATTATCGTCACATAAATAGGTTGCCCACTGAAAATTAAATAATAATATCAGCAAACGAAGTACACAAAAGATATATTGAAAATTGACACCAACGCTGTACACTGTCGTTGAAGTTGGGTACAATGTTTCTTTAAAAAATAGGGAAAAGAAATACCATGAACTGATCTAATTTGTCACAACTCTAAGTAATATTACCTTCGCAATGGGAAATTAATATTAAAAGTCCATTTGGAATGAAGCAAATTTCCTTTCGAATTTCAAATGTATTCGTTTACGAACGTTCTTGGAATGATTTTGTTACTAAGCTATCTCTTGAATCCGTACCTACACTGAAAATCGATTCAAATTCAATTCTAATTTAACGAAAGCGATTATTCACATTTTCAGAAGTTACGATTGTGAATGTTGTGGTTCAGTGTATTTTGTTCTTCAGATTGCTGAATAGAATGAGTTCCAGCTTGGAGTTTCTCTACTAGGGCGTTGTCATTGACATTCTCGGGCAGTGCGGCCAATTGTGCTAATTGCAGTCCGTGCTGTTTCAAAATGAGTTGTCCAGCCAACAGAGGAAAACTTGCAAATTTAGGTTCTTTATTTTTATCACAGCTCAAGTTCTGCACAAAATTAACATGAATTGCCACGTCTCTCCTTCAATTATTACTGAAGATACGATTATTATGGACACAGCTGTAGATCGCACAGAAAGATGATGTCGGGAAAGTCACGGAAAGGTTACTGCTGTTGGTCCGACAGGAAGGGTAGACAGTGTAAGCCACAGGTTGATAGGGTAGAACTCTCTGCAACTTCAAAAGATAATTACAGCAAAGCACAAAAAGCCAGAAAACAGGAGTGGAGTGCTGTGAGTATACATCAAGAGCGAATCTATAAATACGAGTCAGGTGTATAAGACGATCGAAAACTTTACCCACACCTGCGGACTGTCCCAATTTAGAAGTGCAATTCAAAAGCGGTGTGCGGGGTTCGGTCTCTCGGTTCGTTTAGACCCCGAGCACGGCCACGACTGTTGTTATTGCAACGCTCTCCCTCACATGCTTCTTTAGATCGCCCCCTCGAGGCCTCTTGCGGTGCTCTGCCACGTACTCCCGTGGCTGATGCTTACGATTACTTCGCTCTGGGTCCCCACGGTCAGGGCAACGAAAATTTCGCTGTTGTAGATAGAGCAAGATAGCCTCTGATATGAATTGATGATTTTGTAGCTTGCTGGTTTCACCTCTGGTTGTTGCTTCAGTGGGAAAATTTGTACGCAGAACACGCTTTTTGAGGTAGACTTTGTTTGACATACCGACTGATATTTTGGCTGTTGAGTGTGGAAGTGTTAAGGAAATTAATCGTGTTCTGTGGTACTCACTGTTTAGTTTGTCTTAAGTTTTGTAACTGCTACAAAAACCCCAAGAGCGAAATATTTGGCATGGAAGGAACCCGTCGATGAAGTAACGAACTTTACTTGAAAGCAGATGGCACTTGTAAGGCAAATGCTCTGCCTTTTTCCGAAATATGACAAGTCCTTCCTAGTTGATCCTGGTATCAGGATTTCATTGTATTTATGAATCATACTAATGCAGGGATACAATGAAGTGCGTTGGTCTATGCAATTTTTATAAATAATTCACCAGTGATCATTTCAATCTTTGTTTTTTCTTTATTCGTTTGAGGCACAGGCTTGTTCACAAGAAATGCATAGAATTAGAAAAAATAGTCCAATAACTCTCAGAATAATCATAATTTTGATTTAATGAAATTCATTTTTAACACTTCGGAGTTATTATTTTTTGAGCATTGTGCTACTGTTCATTTACTCTGCATGGTAATTACCGCGTTAATTTAGTCTAGCTCGACATATAAGTTCTAACTTGCACTGATTAGGTCATTAGACTCCTAACATTAATATTTTTTCCCTTTTCTCTCATGTCTCTCTATTTTGAGGTCAAAGTAAAATTTTAGCTTTCCCTAAAATATCCTTTTTTATAAAAGCCTTTCCTCTTATACTACATAAACACTTCTTTACGTTTTACACGAAGTGATGAAGTTCACCGTATACCAAATATGTAGTAAAAAACAACCAGTAAAAATTCTCTAAAATCAGTGGTGAGTGAGGCTACCCCAAGCTCTGCGTAAGTAATTTTTTCAGCTTACTCATTTATATTTAAGTTCTGTTCAGGTTGAAGAAACGGAAAATGAAGTTAGGATTCATAACTTTAATTTTAAATTCAATTTTTGGTCAATAGTACTCAAATAGTACTGTGATGCTGTTCCGCACTTTCGATGCAATTCTAGCGCAATAAAATGTGTTCTGTACTTAAATATTTTCACATCGTCAACACATTACAATTCTCTCTAGATAAGCATACAGATGCGTAATTCCTACATTACATGCCCGGAAAATTCGAAATTTGCCTCGTGGTGAACGTTTTTATCAGCTCATGCGTATGCAATGTTTACTCTGTGATCTCACATTTACTTTGCCTGCCGGTGCCATTCCTCTTCATTCTGTGCCAAAGTCACTTAGCGGTTGAGAGCGATTGCATCCCACCCAAATTTTCTAGAGTTCGACGCCTCACAGTGAGTTTCTCCGTCGGGAAAAGAGAAATCTTACTCATTATACCTCACTCAACATAGCCGCATGAAATGGGTATCGGTACGATTGGGAGACTCGTCATTCCTTCCTTCTTCCTCTCTTTGGATCGCGTTTGTTAGGATAGGGGGGCTTAAACTAACTAATAATCTAATCTAATTCGTGCTATTGTTAATTAAGAGGCATTTGAAAAAACTTAAATATGACATGACGAGCATCGACTTGATTGGAATAAACCAACTCTTCTAGATGCGATCGTCCGCCGCACAGGTGCTGAGTGGTGCCGAGACCAGCCGGCCAAACGACTCAACGACGGACGCATTAGGCTGGAGCATCCTTGTTATTGCCATATTGTCTCTGGAGCCTTGAAGCTGGGTCGTGCTCAGAGTTGCGTCCATGAGTCATAGTACTTGGCTGGACCGAGCAACTTACTCCTGCTTCGCTTCCTTGTTTTCAATGTGACACTAAACTCCCGCTATCCGCACCTGCTGCTTTCTTCGATACCCGCTGGCCTTGCAGTCTAGAAAAGATCTCTTGAAGATCAAGAACGACCCTTGACCGCCTCTCGATCTTATCGCCATTGCACTCGACAGTGACTCACTCTTTTGTTCGAGATACGATTCTGCGTTCTCACGATTCTACAACGCGCAATGCAATCAAAGTCGTGGAGCAATCACTTGAAGTAGTCTTATAGTAGTGTAGCGTTTCCTTAACGCGCAGTAAAATACTTCGTGAATATTTGCAGAGATTTACGATGCACTTTTTTGCAGTGAAATGTAGTCGCATTTGAATTAACTTCAATGTTTTCTTTGGGGATGCTCACAATTGTTGAAGTTTTGATGCTTGTGTTTGTTAAGTTCACTGTGAGAGAAAAATTTTTGATTTCGCTCACGCGTAGCGCAATCGAAACACTATACAGAACTTGGAGAAATTTGCGAACATTTATGTTATGCATAATATTACACTGGTTGTGCGTAAATAAATGATGTATTCTTGCACACTGCTCAAACAGTTTTGCTTTGAAATGCTAATGCATGCTAATAGATATGCTCTTCGCTGTTGACACTCGTATAATTCAATAGGGAACTAACTGCATATTTAGTAGTTAGTATCAATAACTAACTGCATAAGGCTCTTGTAAATTCTGCACAATCGTAGTGGTGAGACAGGAATATTCTTTTAAAATATGCATTTTTACAATAATTTTATTTACGGTTTCAGATAACGTTTAATGGAAACTGTAAAATAGTTTAAACAACTATTCACTTATTTAAATGTTCTATTATTTTCCGTTCTGGGACTAAATGAGTTAATGAAATACGTTATCAATGTATCAAGTTAAAATTTCATCTTCATATCAATCGAGAAACAGTGTGTGTTTTGCACGTGATTGAATTAGAGATACTGGAGTAACAAGGTTAATGCTCTGGTAGTCTCTGAAGCTACTTCACTTCACTATGATGTTTTTTGGTTACCTCAACAGAGTATCCTGGTTACCTCAACCAGAGTATCCTGGTTACCTCAACCAGAGTATCCTGGTTACCTCAACCAGAGTATCCTGGTTACCTCAACCAGAGTATCCTGTTTACCTCAACCAGAGTATCCTGGTTACCTCAACCAGAGTATCCTGGTTACCTCAACCAGAGTATCCTGGTTACCTCAACCAGAGTATCCTGGTTACCTCAACCAGAGTATCCTGGTTACCTCAACCAGAGTATCGTGCGTTGAAAAACACCTTGAGCAAAAATACCCAGTTTTCTACAGTCCGTACTAAATGGGCTTTTCTTTCAGATTTCTTGAAACCTACTTTGTCGTGGCATGGAGGCCTTAAGCTAATCGAAAAGTTGTAATAATAGTATTTTAATAATAATATTAATAACATGAAGTTATGAAAGGTAATAATTGTGTGTAATTTTCATTGACTTGTTTGGCTGTGTTGAGTTTGCCCTGCATTTTCTCTGGTTGCTTAGTTTCCAAACAAGCAGAATTCTGTTTAATCACTTCAATATTTATGCACTTGTTTCTTAAGGAATTTAAACTAAATACATGGAAAACATCTGTCGAGAAGGAAGCAAATTCAAACACATCAAGAATCCTGAAGTACTAATCTGTTACTTTGTTCCAAACTTGCTGAGTCATGTCTTCGTTTTTGGAGCTTCTATCAAAACAGATATTCATTTCTATGCATTGGCATTGCGTCTGATACGTTATCAATAAGTTCAATTACTAATTGAACGATTTCAAATATTGCGATTTTTATGTGTAACAACTCGTTGCGTTTTTTATTAAACGCCTTCAGGGGGAAAGATGTCAGATACCGAGTTGAAGGTTAAATAGGTCTATAACTGAAATAAATATATATTTGTTATGGGCCAATTTTATCCAGTTGGTTGGGTCCTTTTCTTTAGCACTTAATACGTATTCTTTGACTTTTTTCTTTTTGCGTAAACTTCTTCCAATCTGACTCTTTCCATACCCTAAACTTGGTTCAGCCGTACATTTGAATATGACCTTTTTATTAAATCTTGAGCAGACGTTTTTCCATTTCAGCCACTTCCTTGTTTCATATCTATTTTCAGCTCTCGTATTGTTCGGTAATAGTTGTAACAACTATTGTTCGGTAATAGTTGTAACAACTATTGTTCGGTAATAGTTGTAACAACTATTGTTCGGTAATAGTTGTAACAACTATTGTTCGGTAATAGTTGTAACAACTATTGTTCGGGAATAGTTGAAACACTTAACGTAAATATCTTTTCTTTAATTTTGCATCTTTGTCTTGTGGCGTTAAAGTGAATTAGAAATTCCAGTTGGCTCGTAAGTAAATACGTCTCTTTAGAGTCGCCTGTTGGGATTTATATTTAGTCGCCTGCTGTGATTTTCTTCGTCCAACAAGCCGTTAATTCCACTAGAATACATGCAGTTCTTTACTATTTTTCGTTTAATTAGTTTGCGCATTGGTCTTCGTTTTTCCTGCGCAGTGGGCGTTGTCTGTAAAAATTTAATCTAGTGCATCTCTCGAGAGCAACATATTTGAGTTCATTCGAGTTAACTATTTTTATTCAATAGTGTTTGAGCTACATCCCTCAGGGTGATTTATGTTGCTATAAAGAATACGCTCAAAAAAATTGGGCGTGCCTAGCTTTGATTTGTTACCTACAGAATTTTTGCATTTATTTTTCGAGAGAACACTCAAACGGGTAGGTCCAAAAATAAAAGAAACTAATCATGAATTAAAAATGGATCAAATGAGAGTACTCGTTGCCCCAACGTAAGTATATGTTAGCATCCACTGAACTAAAATAAATACACTGAAATAACCTTACAAACGCGCTGACACATGAAATAGATTTGCTTTAATTTTCAGTGAGGAATGGATCAAAAAAGTATATTAAAATTATACGAACAAAAGAAGAATTGACGCCATATTGCCCATACTGACTCGCCTTCAGTATCCGGTGGTGGCACGCCTGAACAGTTCGGCGTTGCGAGCCAAAAGTTTATTCTGCGGCAAATGCAATACATCACAGCTGTGTGACAAGCATTTACAAATGAGAAGTATCTCCATTCGCTTGAAACGTGTCTCCTTTTTAGTGCACTGCATCGTTTGTTCATATTAAGGCTCTCGCCTCAATTGACATGCAATGGTTACACCGCAGCTGTAGCTCCGTTGTGGATAACTTCCTCTTGCTAACGTAGCGGCGCTACGCAGGCAGCAGTTCGAGTCTGTATCCGTGTTGCAACAGGGCTCCTACTTCCTCCGATGTTCATCTGCAGCTCCCCGAGCTCGTATGAATCACAAGTTTCCGCACTCTACCATCTGGTACCTATATGTTCCTACTTCTTATCAATTCAAAGGCTACTCAAGAAATGCGTAGCGTGTGCTAAAAATGTGGAGCTTTGACTATTGCGGGGAATGCCATCTGGACGGAGAAGGCTCTGCCGCATTTCCTCAACCATTCTCAAAGATAGATCAGCTCCAGCTGTTCCTTGGACTTGAAATCAGTGGCTTTCAATGGGTATCATATTGAAATATCTACCTGAGACAGGCGGCCGCGCGACTTCTGGGTTTGGATTACATTACTTTTTCAATGCTTCCGGGACACTCAAATGAAGTCCAGGCGTTTATATCTGTTTAAATTTTAGCAATCGATTCACTTTTTTGCATTTTTAAGGTCTTTAGTTCAGTAACTCAAGATCTCGGGACTCTGGACATGTGTTCCTGATGAACGCTAGCTGAGAAGAGTGATGATATAAGGAATAGTTCCAATTTTTTACTTATAAATGATTGACTTATAATTTAAGGTTAAATTGATCGAATCTTTTGACTTCTTACGCCACGGCAAAGATTTTCTTAACACATTAGTTACACGGCAAAGAATGTGTTGAAAAAATCAGTCCAGTCTACAGGTGCGGCGGAGTATTGTAGAAAAAATCAAGTGCTTACATTAACGCCTAATTCTATTTGAGAGCGCTGTGACCTCAGTATGCATTTTTTCGACGATGCTATCTTCGAGCTAATGTTGACTCAGCCGCACCTCGTTTGTTATCCTGCGTTAGTTACTCCTATTGGATAACAGCACTTGACATGTGGGGACTCTCAAGTTGTTAACTGCGTTTCTTTATTCAATTTAATCTGATAATTTGAACGTATATGCTAATTACATGCATGGCGCCATGAAGATGGAGTGCAGTTTGCCGAGTTGCCTTGGTTCATAATAAGAAAATATGTCACCTGAAGCTTGAATAATAATACGCAGGAACTCTCATTGTGAATAAAACACCACGTAAAATAATCTTATCTCGCGTTGTGAAGCTACATGGCCCCGTATAGGCAGATGAAGTTCACTCATCGCTTTGATGTTTACGTTCGCCATGTGGACAAACGCATGATACCCAGTATCACTTACTTCTACACTCTTACGCCAGGCTAATTTTATCTGACAAATTCAAAGTTGAACTTCATTATGAAGAATACGCCTTGTACCGTGGAGCTCCGACTCTAATGCACGGCTCATTTATCAGATAATTTAGATGAGACGAGCTTGTTGTGAAGCAGTGGAGGCGGTTGTCCTTTTCTGCGCCAGCGATGACGCCCTGACCTTGAGCTGCGGCCGCTTGCAGGAGCTGGATTTTCGAGCAGTTTACTTCGTCGACTTTTTAGTTTTAGATGCAATATTATTTACATCCACAGATATTACTTGTAAAATTATTCCCTGATATCGAAAAAGCCTCGGCTCAAATGCTAATGTAAGTGGGCACTAACAAGCGTGTTTATTTTCTAACTTTTGTTCAACCCTTGACACGGTTTTTGTAATACTAATGTATGTTTACCAACGATGGATCTTTATGTTAAGACATTTTAAAAATCAATGTTAAAACTTTCCTGCATCAACTTTATTGGAAATAATGTATTTCTCTTTTTTTTCTTTTCATAGCAATTCAGCAAACAGCGTAAGTTTTTCGACTTGGCTACGCTGCATGCTGTGAAATGTAAGGTTACCAAGTGTACTTAAATAAAATTGCGCTGTTAGCTGCTCTGTTCCTGCGACATAAAGTCTTTGAAAGTTAGGCACCAGGTATCGGCATACAGCGCTCCGCAGAGTTGCGCCAGTGTTCGTCAACCTTTAAACTTCTGATGACAATTTTTTTGGCTAGATGACATTTTGCCATCTTACTACTCAGCGGAGCATTGCTAGGATATTTGTGTGATGCGTTGGTCTGCAAATACAGCTGATTTTAGTTCAATAAAAAGTATTTGTAAGGTTTTGAAAAGGTAACAGTGGAGGAACATCTTCGTTTATTCCTCTTTTCAGTGCACAGCTACTTCAAAAAAAAAGTGAGACGCATTCTCTTATACGGATTTGGAACGCAAAATTGATTCGATTTTCCTTCTAATCACACCTGAGAATGAACTCGACTGGAAAAAAATTCGAGTCTCTGCTAAAATGGCTTCAGTCGTAAAAACTATTCCAGACATTTTTTCAGGAATGGTTTTAAAAATACTTTAGTGTTCAAGGATAAGTGTCATCCTTATCCACGTCGGTGTATGCTGTCTCGAACGTCTCGATAAATCTCATTGTTCTCAGCAGCCACCCTGTCAAGTCCGTTACCAAAATAATTTGCTGCTCGTCTTGCGCGCTCACACATGTCTCTCTGTGGGCAAATCTTTTGTTTTTATTTGTTGGGTCTCCCGTAATTTGTGGATTTCTTTCAAGAAACTAGCCGCTGTTTTTATTATATTATTAAACTTGGTTACTGTTGAGTGGTTTTAATTTGGAGACCTTTGTCGGATACCGAATGTTGACGACTACTCTAATAAGGAGGCATTTTTTATCTGCCCACTTGCTGTGAGTGATCTGTTTAACCGCATGCGTAGTCATTTTGGTTATCCTAATGATAAATTCGAAAAATTCTAGAAAGTTTCTGGTCATCCTGATGTTCGTTTAACCAAGTCTTTCGTTTTTTCCCATGCTACATGTGTATGTCGCTAAAGTTACCTAAACCGCAATGTATAGCATGTTTTTGCGTTATTGATACTTCCCTTGCGGGAATGCTCATAATTTCTACTTAGAAGAACAAATTTTTCACTTTATCTTCAAAATGACTTTAAATTTATTAAAATAACCGTTGCTTAAGGCCGTTTAGAACTCGAATTAATGAAGTGCAATGTAAATTTACGTGAAATAAATTAACTCGAGTTTCATCAACATCTTCGCAAATTTCTCCTGATAGCAATTTCATAACACGCGGCGCTCGTGCGAGATCAGACGAGTTTGAGACGAGCTCGTATGAGATCAGACGAGATCCACTCGGCGAGAATGGCGGGAGCCACTCAGAGCGTATGGAGCGGCGTCCCTGCGCTAATGTATAAAAAGCAAATCCCGGGCCTTCATGGGCCGTTGTGGCGCTGGTCCGCTCCTCAGGAAATGACTTGGAGGCTTCAAAAGAAGATGGCATCGGTCCAATAATGCCGTCCTCCCCCACTACATTTCTGAGATACCAACCCTTCTTTTTTCTCCCTTTCTCTTATATATGGATCTAAAAACATAGAATCGAGTCCTAAACCAACAGAATTTTTTACTGCATCGTATAAAAAGATATGACACCTAAATTTATATCTAAAACCGACAGAACTTTTGGAAGTATGATTCATATTTGTTAATTTCTCCTGGTTCTGTTGAGAAACTGATCCTCTTTCTGTGATCGAATTCCTAAAAGCAAGTTCCTAAATAACAGGATACGCATGTGTGAAGCTCCCTAGAAAATATTTTCACCTCCGATATTTAAATTTATTGACCGTCCATACATTTCTCACATGGTGTGTTATTGCTCTCAATTTCAGTATAAAGAAATTGTAATATTTGATGCTTGTCAGGAAAACATCATCGTTTCAGAATTTCAGTTTTCAATACACTTAATTGTTTTCGCGGCATGGTAGTAAGACTTAAAATTTTAAGTAGCCGATGGATTTTTATAACCGCAAATTTTTTAGCTGCGGTACTTGATCATGGACCTGTTCCATTTATTTATATGCGCATCGCGCAGCTTATGATGGGAAAAACACAGCTAGCTTCATCAGTCTCTTTGCCTAAAAGTTCCTTTAATGGAAGTAACGATGATTAATCTCAAGCTGCTACTTTCATTAATGCACACTACTACTGGACCTGGGAGAGAGTTCATGCGCTCTCAGAGAGAATGTTGAAAAAACTGTTGGTAAACTAGTTTGAGAGATAAAGCTGTACTGCTATTACGGCTTTCGATTTTTCCCCTTAAAACTCAGTTTTTTCTTCTTATCAATGTCAGCGTATTTAAGCATTTTCAGGCAGCCTTCAATTGATTTCTGCTATCTCTAAATGAGACCTGGTGGGAGTGCAATGACCACAGAAACATTGCAGATGCTCTCGAGTAGTTTAGACACTTTGAAGTCACTCATCGTCTCCGACGCTATCGGAGGTTAACGAGCAAAAACTTCTAATGTGATAGAACTTCTTCTATTAGCCGATGTAATTCCTCCTAGCCAAAACTTCTACTCGTTTGACGATACCCTTAATTAACTTCAGCTACTCAAGCCGGTTGTCCAGCTGTTTGATTAAGTTTGTACTTCTTGTCACACAGTCCGAGGCTGAGGAGGGACAAAAGGTATTTCGGCTTCCGATCTCAGAAATATCACAATTTTAATGTTTATGTTTAGGTCACATTTTAATTACAACGCTCACAAGTCAAATTTTTATGCCTTTTTGAAAACTTTTATGAGAAACATCTCATCACAGATCTTAATTTACCTTTGTCATAAAGCTATAGGTATGAGGTCAGGGGAGTGTGAACAATTGTACAGACAGTTGACTCATTAGTGTATTCTCAAAATACGCTAGCAAACTTAGCTCAGTTTTGCTTATATGAGTGTATTAATAGCATACTATTTGCGTATTAAAGTTGGCGTTAGGGTTCGTCTTCTATACTTGAAAGTTGAAGATAGTATGGTGAAAAATGTAAGTGATCATTTCTGCGCAATTTTGCCAAGATTACTGTTTCACTTTGTGATATTATAGAAACATAAACTGAGAACCATTTGTGCGTACGTATTTCTCATTCCGTTGAGCGCCCGACACCGAATCTGAACCTGGCTCATTTGTTCCTTCAAGTCCTAAGTTTTGATCAAATTTTTATGTTTTCATGAAAAAGACACGACACACTGGATTTAAAATTGTACGTTGTCCGATTATGACACCTCATATAATGTTACATTGAAGGCCAGAAAAGAAATGCTGACAAAAACGGGCATAAGATGTGGGCGTGAAAGATCCATTCCGAAATGATGACTCCTGTTGTATGCTAATTCGGACGCCGGAGGGCAGTCTAACAACCGGTTAGGACAGACTCTTCGAAGCGTGTGTTGACCCTGCTCATCAAGTTTTTTACGAATAATACAACACGATCAAAATTTTGCACGAGAATCTCAGTGTTTACTCTTCCAGGAAAAAGTTGTCAGGTCACGTTCTGAAGGTTAGGCGAGCCTTTCCTTGGTTGAAAAAGTGTAGGATTTTAGCTTTGTGACAGACCATCTCTCTTTCGAATCAAAGTTGTTCTTTTTCAGTCAATGTTACTGTATTTTTAAGCTTTTATCTTGTGCAAAAACTTCTTTTAATCTTACTATTTTCATGCACAGGAGGAGGGGACACATCTTGTTCATAGATTCCCCGTTTGCAAAATTCAAAAATAAATGGTGCCTCTCTTTTTCTTCTCTCGGGAACACCTGCGTAGGGGTTAGAAAAGCGTTCATGTATTTTGTTTAAATAATTGGCATTGATGGGATTATCAGTGACTCGTCACTATTTCAATCGGTTTCAACCACGCACTGAAAAGCTTATTTTGAATCGTTGTCTCACTGCCAGGGCGCCGATCAGTTTATTCAAATGCGCAATACATAATTAAGTGAGCCACTCAAATTTCACAGCATTTGGAATATGATAGGCTTGCTTACATATCGCAGCAGGTTTCACGGTATGAACCGAACTATCACGTACAAGTCTTCCAGACGATCGCCACTTGGTTGTATTGTGGCTTAGCCTTCACTAAGCGGGCGTGTCGTTCGCAACAGAAACACCGTCACAAAAATTGTACACGACTACGGTCTGGCATGGACTGCGCACGTCTGTGATCGTGTTATCGGCTTAAAGCACACTCGCCCTGCTGAATTTGTGCTGATGAAGTTTGCTGATAAGTGCCCGCAGCGGAGCTGTGAGCCTCATCGCCTGCCTGTTGCTGCGCGCTGCCCACACTCGCCGCTCCTTACAGCGTCGACGCCCTCCCTGCTGCTGCAGGTGTTGTGGCGCCGTGCAGTTCATGATCGGTTTTCCATTTCAGTGTACTGTTAGTCCTCAAGTGTCTTACTTTCAATCAGTTCAGGACCTCTATATTGAGAAATTTTTAAAATCCAATGAGTTGTAGTGCATCTCATGTATCAACTTTTTTGGAAATTAGGAATATCTTTTCTGCTAAGCAGTTTAATTATGAAGGTAATTGCAAAGAAGAACTTTAAAATCATTTTTATGAAACGTTTCAAGCCTCAGCTCATCATCAGTCATACTCTGTAACAACAAAAACACACGCGATGAATAAAAATACAAAAAATTAACAAAATTATTCTTCAAGTATTCAAAATTAGTGCCTAAATAAAACAATGACATGACTTAAAAAACGGATGAATCTAAAAATCAAAATTTCACTGCCCAGCATCGTACACGCGAGTTAAAACAGGGGAAAAATGGTTTATAGAAGTACAACTAAAATGCGGAACGGTCATGAGGAAAACTAACTGGCTAAAATAAAACCTTAACAAAGTGAGAGGAAGAGGGGAATGAGCGAGAGATCGGTTGGAAATAAACGGTTTTTCTTTCTTTCGACTTATACGGATAAAAACTAGCGGTGGTAGTTATGGTATCAAGCGTCGTTTCAGGTTAATAGATGGGACTAATTTTTACCCGTAGGACTTGAGGTTTATATAAAATTATTGCAGTTATTCATAACTGATGCTAAACAAGTACCACCTTAGTTGATAACTCGGACTGAGGTCTACTCGTAGGACTTGAGGTTTGCATAAAATAATGTATAACTCGAGGACCGACTGCATCTATAAGCTGCCATGGACTACGTTTCTTTGCATGATTATTCGTTTCCGATTTCAGGCGGCCACAAACTTTATTTGGTTAAAAATTTGTTCTGCAACGCTGTTAGGAGAAAAGCCATTCTTCAGGCTTCCTGGATAGTTTTTCGATATATCGGATAAGTAGAGTTTCTGGTAAGGTTTTTGTTTACAAGTAGCTCAAAATCAATGTACTGCTGAGTACTTTAGATCCAGCTAGCTGTTGTAAGTTCAAATTGTAAAACATACAATCGTGAATGAATACTCCTCGTTCTTCTCACGGACGCTTTTACTTGACAGTGTATCGGCTTATCTTTGTGATTTAGCATTGAGCGTCAAGTCCAAATGTGCCAACTTCGGCTATTCGATGTTCCGATGCTCCGGAAAATGAGGCAGTAAACCGCCACAAACGAGACTTCGAGGCACTCGAAGTCGAACTAGGAAACATGTCGGAGGGAGTGACTTCGCATTGATCTTTTGCAGTCGCTTTACATAGACTCTTTTAGATAAGCGAATACAATTGTTTAGCAAGTCATTGATAGTCTTCTGATGAGGTAGAAAGTTACCTCCCAATAAAAATTTGCCGCTAAACAAAGACAATGAAAATGATGATATTAGATTCAAGGAAAAGAAGACGAAAAAAGTACTCTAAATGCTCCGATAAAACGCTACGGTAGCGTCTTTGGCGTCAAAAATCAATTTACCATAAAATCAATACCCGACATTGATCAACGAAACTTAGACACAGCTAGATAGTCTTTAAAACAAATGGAATAAACTAACATGTATTTGATACAATTCAATTTCAAAAGACGATTCACACGCTATGGACAGTTTCTATTTATTCTGGACTTTTTGCGCGTTTCAGTGACCAAGCCTAATTACAGGCTCGTAATTTCCTTCGTTTTTGCCTCTCAGCATTTAGCGCCGTGAGAACCGCCTTATGATTTATGCATTAATTTTTCTTTTTGAGACGGTGGTTGTTTGATTGCATCGCGCGGCAGCGAATGACGCACAGCTCAGCGTTGATGAGGATGTCTTTCACAGTCTAGATTAGTATACAAGAATTTTACGTTTCTTTTCCAAATTTTGCTGACATAACTACTGGTCGCTCTAAAGAAAACGTTTCCATTTCAAGTGATGCGTTGCATTTCCGAACATGGACGAGAACGAGGGAAAATGTTATACCTTCAGATTATTTAGAACGCGTTGGCGTTTTCTAGGAAACTTTGCTAAAGTTTTGTCAACAAGTGCTACATTTCTAAATTCTAAATGCTGTGCACAAAAACTCAACTTTCGTTAGTTTCACATTGTCTTACTAATAAAATTGATTTTTAGGTGACTATCTAATATTTTTATTTAGTATATATAACATAACTGCAAATTGATACTCCTGTGCCCTCAATAGAGGGTCATTTTTGCTTGCCAAATTTTCCTATCTTACAAAAGTGATATCTACAATTTAGCTGTCTAACCTCGATCCATTAGAGAGCATGAGTTTCTGTTTGTTTTTTCGCTCATAACCTTAAACAGTCCAAATTTGTTACTCGCGCTGCCGTAATCAGAACCACCGCCATTAGACTGGCACTGGCATCAGGTTGTCGTTGACATCACAATAGGGCTGGAAATGACACTCGGCAGTGAACTTCTAAAAACACACCAGCGCAGAAATTCGACAAGACACCCTTTTTCGCACATCAGTTATGAGTTAAGCTTATTATATTTATTTGTCCTTCAATCTGCAATGAGGAAACGGTGGACTCCCATAGTTGACCTATGCAAACTTGTTCATCAAGAACTGTAATCATTTAACAGTTCAGAATAATTCGTTCGTATTATTTCATTGATCGAGTTATTGCATCGAAGATTGGTTTCGGATTCTCTGCTAATGTAGTTTTTGGGTTGAAAATAATTGCCCAAAGAGAATTCTACGGCAAAGATTGCGAGAAATTCTCCAGTATTTCTGTACTAAGACAAATGACACTTATGCACAGACGAACAGTGGATAAGCTCTTTTGAGTTAGTTCCTATAGTCAAGAATGCTGCACTCAACTAAAGCGCGAGTGAGAAGCCCTACCATCACCTAATCACCGTCGATAATTACTCTTTTTACTATGATCAAGCAAGGGTCCTACTTCCCACAAATTAACAAATTAACCCCTACTTCCTATGATTCAGAAACAATACTCGTGTTGTCGCCGTTTGACGATGATCCTCGAATTATGATTTCGGGCTGCTAACTCGTTTTAATTTGTTTCAGGTTCGTGATCTCGTTGAGCGATGCGCCTGCCCCTCCCAGTTCCCGATGGTGAAGGTGTCGGACGGCAAATACAGGATCGGCGACACGAAAGTGCTCATCTTCGTCAGGGTAAGTTCAAAACCTCTGCTAAGGTTTTTGTTAACATCAGGGTGAGTTCATAAAGGGCAAGTTCAGGGAGAGTTCCTGCTTGAAGTGGTCACCGTAGTCGAGTGGTAAAGAGCGCGCCCTTCATAGGTAGGGTTGGCAGTTCGAATCCTAGCTGACATTGCCACACGGTGATTCTCCCGTTTGGGTAAAGGGGAGAACTCAGCCGTAATTTCTCACTCCACCAATGCATCGGAAATAGGTACAGGCTTGACCGGAGGTAACCGTCATTGCGTCCTTCTGTTAGTTAAAAGGCGTTTGAAAAATCAATGTACAAGATGCTATGTATCAGGCTTGATTGGAATAAAACGTCTTTTCTTTCAAGGAAGTCTTGAACACTGCAAATTTCCTCGCAGGTGTACTACTTAGGCTCAACAAATTGCTGAAGAGATGAATTTATGAGCCTATGGTGCAAATTCATGCTAACTCCATTACAAAAATTTCCTTGAATCGTTGGAGAAAATTTTAGTGTTGTGGTCTTAGATGATAAGTATTTTGAATGAAATGATTTACCATAGCCTACGAACCGATCGCATATGGTCACTATACCGCTGTTCTGAGTTAACTGACTACCTACGGTAGATAAGCAACAGGTTCACACTCTACCGTAATCGGCTGCTTAGTGATGTTTTACACCGGGTGTTGTGCAATTCGATGCGCATATTTTAACCATGTACAGAAAAGAGCTAAATAAAAGGGTTTTTGTCCCTCATGAAAATCGTTTTAAAGAGCGTTTTTCTGTATATCGTGAAAATATGTGCATCGAATTACACACCTTGTATGTTCTTCATTTTTGACAGAAGATTTCTTCTTTTTTAACGTTCTCACCAACCACCTTTGTGATTTAATATCAGTGAAGTTTTATAAGTTTTCTTTTAATTTTGTTGCAGTAAGTTTAAACACTGAAAAAGTGATATCCTTAGTATTATACACAGGCTATCCCAAACATACATATACCTTATCTCTGATTACTCAGGAGAACTCATACATTTTTAACATAAATGCAGGCCTAATGCGTTAATGAAAAGAATAGAACAAGAAATTCAAGAACATATGTCATCAAAGAAAATTCAGTTCTACCTGAGAAATGAATTATACATGAGTAACCGTAAGTCAATGGGTGAGTACAGTCATTTTAGGACACACTGTACATTAAAGCATTGTAAATTAGCAGTTACAAATTATGAGACGTCTGTGGGATTATGAATTCAAAGAAGTAATATTTACGAACTGGAAGATCAGTTATCATTTAGTATTCAGGCACAATATTACCGAAATTACAAATTCATTTTGAATCTGTGATCGGAAATTTTGATACCATGTCGAATATTTACTCCGATTCATTGTCTAAAATTTAACACCTTCACTCATACACGGTTGAATACGTATCTTTCCGGCTCGTTCTTTTTGCGCTTTCTATTCTTTCCTAAAATTAAAATATCTGCATTGCTATTACAAGTATTTTGAATAAGAGTTAAATGAAGCGAGTTACGAGCATGTAGCGGACCACCACGGGAATTTTTAATCTAATGTCCTACTTCTTGGGCAGATCCTTCGCAACCACGTGATGGTGCGTGTCGGCGGCGGCTGGGACACGCTCGAGCACTACCTGGACAAGCACGACCCCTGCCGCTGCAGATCAGGTCTCTTCTGCGTGGTGTTCAAATCGTGTTTTTTTGTGTAACGAACGTTGTAACAGAATTGTTCAATTACTAAACTCTATAATTAGATTTTATCAAACTTGTGGCTGTTATGAAGATACTGTTGATTTTTATTTTTGGATTTTTTCCTAAAACAACCGAGCTCCTGCTTAGACAAAAAATTGCATTACTCTGCAAACTTTAGTTTGGTCGAATCTGCCAATTTGAAAACTGCGTAATAAATTAGTTGCATGCACCCGCTAAAAAATAAAGAGTTTGGAATCGAACGAGCTTTAAATTTTTACAACAGGATTGAAAGTATCGAGCTCATATGAGTGAAAGAAAATTGCGTCTCGTTCGCATTCACGAATGCTTCGAAGTCCTGGTTACTTGTTCAATTGACTACCTACAAGTTTTTTTGAAGTGGACTCTTGAAAACTGTTGAGAAAATCTTTAAGGGACTTGAAAACAACAAGGCTGGCTTCCCTGTGATGAATAACTTTTTGGCTCAAAAGTTTCAGTTTGAATACAAATTTCAATGGTGCTTCTTGTTCATATTTTTACCGATATTTTTGACCTCAGGACACCGTGCGACAGTGGGCGCCCAAATCGGCTTCAAGACGGCTCCTAACAGCGACCGTCAGCTCTCGTCTGTCACATATGAGAGGTGCGTGAGGGGCCTCTAGAAATTGTTTACTCTTAGTGAGTATCCCGTCAAAGGGATACAATAATTGTATTTTTGGGGATTAGCGCTCCCAGGGCGAAAATGTGAGGTCCCAAGATGAAAGTTGAATAGTTTAATAGGAAAAGTTAAATTTAACAAAAAATTAAATTTATGTTGGAATAGAACAGGACGTTTTGTTTCAGTGGGACCATTTTTTCTCTGTTCAAAGCAATGCTGTTTTTTTGCATCTATATATGTATTACTTTCTTCCTCAACAAACATCTTGTTTCACACACTTCCTTTTCAACTTACTGTCGCCATGCGCAGGGGATCTTGCGTGGGATTGCACCTTGTGCATAGATTCCGCGTTTCCTATACTACATACTAAATTGTGCCTCCATCCTTCCTTCCGTTGAAACACTTTGTTGTAGCTAGTTTAGCTTAAACTAATTTACCATCTAATCTATCAGTGAGCTTTGTATTGTTGCTTTGTATGCGAAACTGGCGAAAAATTTTTAGTTAGACTTTTACAGCCCAACAGGACGATGCGGTCATTGTTTAAAAAAAAAAACTTTATTACAATGTATTTCTTTGCGGTTTTGTATTATACTCTGAACTTCATTTCCAAGTGGCAGTTTCTCGAGACTGCTCAAGTCTGGCTGTTTCGACTGAAGTTGTAATGATGATAATGAGAGGGAATCAACTCTGACACTGAGAGGGTAGTGAATTTAGGCTTCATGTTTCAAAGGCTTTTGTTGCCAATTAAATCACAGGATGAGGTCAGGTAAAAAGTGCTAGAAACCTTTGTGCGGAGATTATCATGGCTAAGAAAATAAATGACATCGATATTTTAGCATGAGAAGCAAGCTGTGAAGTTCAAAATTGAAAAATCGTCTTCAAATCATCAAGGTTGTCGCCCAACTTCCAGAACATCAAGACGGTGCTGCATTACTCCCAGCAGCGGGCACCATGCGTGCAGAAACTGTGACATGGATTGATAAAATATCCGTTGTCCGGTGTAGAGAAACGGGATTATTAGGGTGATTATTGAAATTTTTATTTTTGGGTTTAAGCATTCAAATATCAATGCAAAATTCTGTGGTTCAAAGATAAATTTAAATTTGCTGCCTGCAGATGTGAAGAAGGAGGTTCGCCGGTGCCCGGGCGCCGCCGCAGTTCGGCTCCTCCACGCAGGGACTCCGGTGCCCAGCAGTCACTGCGACAGCGCTCGCAGTCACCCGCCAATGTGGCCAGGTCAGTCTGCAAATTGTCCGCAATAAACTTACATAGGTGCGCTAGAATTATTGTGCTGTTCCTCAAGTCATGGCTCTAACATTTTCCTCAAATTGTGACTATAACATTTTCCTTAAGTTATGGCTCTAACATTTCATAGTGTTTTGAAATTTGTCCCCTTATGGAGAGATAACTATTGTGTTTATGGGTATTAGCGCTCCCGCGAGGAAGATGTGAAGTTCTGAGCAGAAGGTTAGGTACGGTTTTCTTTCCTTGAATTAAAACAGGCTTTTTGTAGTGTTACGGACGATCTATTTTCAGTCACTGCTGTCCTGTGTTTCAGCAACTTCTTTTTCTTCAACGGTCTTCTTGTTTCATAAACTTACTTCGTAACTAACTATTCCTACATGCAGGGGATCTTTCGTGGGAACACATCTTACGCTTAAAACCCTCGTTCTTTCATCTCCGTACTGAATGATGCCTTTTTTCTTTGCCTCTTTCAAACACCTTTGTAGTAGTTAGGGATGTTTAGACTAACTCACCTAATCTGATTTAAATTGCTTGTTTCTGCAGACCGGTCGGAAAGACAGTCCCCCAGTCTTCGCTTGCAGTGCCTGAAGACGGTGGCGGCAAGTCTCCGGAGCCGCAGGCCTGGTGCGACTCGTCCTCAGAAGTGAGCGACGAAGGGTACCGCAGCCAGGGCGCTCCCCGGCCGTCCCCACGGTCACGGCGCAACCCCAACTCCCGAGGCATGAATGGCGACGTTGGTGAGTTGTGTTCTTACCTTTGGGAACGCGCCAATAGAGATTTTGCCATTGTGCTGTGTTCATCCTTGCTTTGAGTACATGCTACTGACTACGCGTTTTTGTAAAATTTATTCATGTTTTTTGGATAACCTGATGAAAAGGGCCCCAAGAGATACTAATCCGTTTATTCCCGTCCTGATTTGTATTAAGGAGCCTCTTCCTCATGTAGGAATTATGGCATTAAATTAGTTTGTGTGATTGCGATAATTTTGCTACAAAATTTACTAAAATTCTGTGGTTCTCTACTTCGATTAGAGAGGCTGTTACCTTAACATGATGAAGAAAAAGATCAGTCAGTTTTTCAATTCCTTTTTCTAAGGCTGTGTAAAAATCTTTTGGAAAGTAAGTGCCTGCTCTTCAGGTTATAAAAATTGGGATGCCATTCCTTCAGGTGTAACTCCAAGGGTGCGCAATCTTTAGATGGTCCATTCTCTTAATTTCTTAACTCAGTAATTTTCAATGCTATGAAGCGTAAAATTTTTTGCAAAAGAATTGAAAATTTAGTGATCGAATAGGGCGAACAAAAGAAAATAAGAACGCTCAAGTGATGAAATAAACTTTTTGGAGTAGTTAGATAAACAGAACTGGACGCATTTTGAATTCACATTTAGTCAGCAGCTTATGATATTTGGTTGTTTTGAAGATACATATGCTGCTGCCTCTGATGCTGCAACGGTAAAATCATTCTCTTTTACTGTTGTTGTACTATGCATGCAAATTATTCCTTATAAATGTTCAAAATTTTCTCGTCGGCCTTCACTAACGCCGTCGATGTCCCGTACTTTTGGCCATTTAATTAATTGTAATTTATTGTACATCACAATTCTGCTTGCGCTATAGACCTTCCCGTCCTGGCACTTTATTGTCTATATTTATATAGACAATATTGTCTATATAAATTTATATAATGTTTATTGTCTATATAATGTGTCTCCTGACACTTATTATTCCTACCGCAGAGCGTCCTGAGTCATCAATGACACACACGTCTTCCGAAGGATCCACGGTGTCTGCTGACGACTTTGGGTCCACGTCAACCCCTCCACGAAGCCCCAGTGACCTGCGTAGCTTTTCCTCCAACTCTCGCTCCCTCGGTCCCCAGGCGCCTCCTCGGTCCAAGAATTCTCCAGCGAATGTTGCCGCTAGAAATGCAGCTGCCAAAAAGAAGAAAACTTCAGAGAGCAGTCGGCCCGCTTGGAATTCTGGCTCTAATGCCAAGAATGAAGAGCCAAAACGGCGTGGGAGTTGTGCTGATTTATCTGGGGGTTATCCCATAGGCAGAAGTCGCAGTACCAACAGCGAAAATGGCTTCCAGTCTTTAAGTCGGAATGTTCCTGCTCGAAAATCGTTGTCTGCCAGTCGCCCTTCTAAGCGAACAGTTGAGTCTCCGGTCCGCAACCAGGGCACTTGGAATGGCAGGTCCAGCAGAGGCCGCACGGCCGTCAATTCAGACATGTACCGGCCACCTGCTTCTCCTCGAGGTGTTCGGTCTGCGTCCGCGTCCCCTGGTCCGGCTCGTCGCAACTTCGGCCACTCAGCCCCAGTAACTCCCCAGACTCGCTCACCCAAAACTTCAGCTCCAAATTCCAACCTTGCTTCACCGACTCAACTCCCTCACTTGCCTAACTTCTTGCAACAACAAGTGTCTGGTCTAAGCGATGTCACGTCGAAGCCTAGTGTCGAAATGCTCCAGCAACTGGAAAATCTAGTTAACAGCTACAGAGTTAAAGTCCTAGATCATTTCGCAGAGGAAGGCAAAGAACCACCTCCGCAACTCGCTGACGACTTCAGCTGCTCGTGGGTACGCAATGCTCATTCGCTTACTAATTCACCTAAGAAAAGCATCCGACCCCAAACTCCATCGGATCGGCCCACTCCGAAGTTGACGCCGCGCAGAGACGGCATGGGCTCCCGCATACCAGCGCCAACCTATTACTCAGCTCGTAACACCCCATCCTGAGAGTCGTGATCTTTTTGTGCTCTTGCATTATACCATTTTATGTTAAGTTAGACTCTAATTCATTTTTACTTAATTTTGTGTATATCAGAATGTTACTTAATCTTCATATTTTCGAAGCATTAACTCTGGGACGAAAATTCCTGGTGGGTCATGCTTTACTGATTCATGATAACATTTCTTTTGTAAAAAGCGAGCTCATTCATCGAATTTTGAGGTGAAATATTTACCTAACTATGTTATTTATCTCACGTACTTAGCCATTGTCTTGCACTTTACTCTCTGAGAAGTCACGTCACTAATACAACTAGTTCCTGAGTTTTAGGTCGGTGAAGTTTACGAGGTAATCCGATGTTTGCAAACTCTCTTTAAATATTCGTTGTGTTGTGAGGACGAACAAATTTAACTGTCTCAGCTTTGGTAATTTAGAAGTAAATATCACATTTTGTGGACTTAAAGCATTAGAACAGCCCAGCTTCACCAATCAAATATTGAAAGCCTTTATATCACAGTGACAAGGTATGCTTCTTTTAGAACACATTATTGGCCAGACACACTTGTAACTTCCTGTATTGACGGCCGGTTGTGATATTCAAATGGATTGCATGTTTCTTCACATGTAATACAGCAGAAACCAAACGATCAATTGTTCATGTTCTAGGGGCAATAGGCCGTTTATTTTTACGGGCTCATCAATATAAAACGCTGAACAATATTATTTTAGGTACTGACACTCAAGCATTAACAAGTTAACGCTGTATTTTGCTAGCTGGCAATTTTAGAACGACTACTCGAATTTCTTAGCATTAACTGACTTTGATGAACTGACAATGGTATGCTGGGCCTTAACATGTATAATAGGTAGGATTTTCGTGTTATTCCTAGAATAATGCGTAGCAAAACTCTGAAACGAACTACCCAACTCAAAAGTTTCAGGATCATATTCGTTCTTCGGTTCTGCTATATTTCAAAGTTTTAACACCTTTCTAGATGAGCCGGATATCAGTTCACTGTCATATGGCTAAATTAATAGGAAGCAGCACAAAATGGGAGAATTTCATACGACCTGCTTGTCATTCCGAATAAGATAGAGTCGTCTACCAAGGTCTCTTAAGTTTATAAGAGTTTTGTATATTGAATCTTAGATTCAAATGAAATAACATGTTATTGGAAAAATTGAAACAATATGTTACATCAGGCAATTCCCGACACAGCGATCTTCCGAGAGTGTGCTGTTTTGCTTTGCAAGCGATTGAAGTCACACAGTCGAATGACGTCTCTAAAGCTACTAGTTCAGTTCTAAAAATAAATTAGTTTTCCTGGAAGGTGAGTTTACCTTAGCATAAATGTAAAGAGTGACCCCGTACTTTCCCCATTGATTGTTCAAATAGTCGTGAGGTGATAGTGACTGTACAGATTTGTCTTCACATAAGAGAGCGAAGTTTAAACCAGTCGCTTTCAACTATTCGCATACAGAGATTTTCGATTTGAAAATAGTAAATTAGAAATTAGAGTAACTATAATAGGCGAAGTGAGTATATGTTCTCTAAAAGATATGACGGAGTAAGTTGCATATGAGTGGTAGCTTTATACTCCAATGTTCATTGCGGTATCGGAGTAACTTCACTGGGGCATGAAAGGATGCGTTAGATTTTCACAACGGTGACTCGCAGCTTCTGCCAGACAAGAAGGGTAAAGTTGTCTCATGAACTCGGATGAAATTAGAGTGAATTAGCCAATAAGTTTTGAAATAATTATCTCTAGCTGTATCGGTAACAAGGGAATTCCGTCATTTGTGGGAGCCAGGAGTGACGTCTCGGCCTTTTCTCGACAAAATTCACTAATTTAGCTTCTGTCAGAAACTATTTGCTCTTTTTCATTTTAAATTTCATTTTTCGGAGAACAATTTCGCCTTTTTCAAAAAATCAGCATGTAACAAATAAAATTCAGTCTTTTCCAAAGAAAAATTTTACCATTTTTTCGAAAGTTTGGATTTTTTCCACAAAAGAGTTGCCTTTTTCAAATAAAGTCAGTCTAAATTTGAGAATGATGCCAGAAGAAGACCACCATGTCACCCAGCATTAGGAATAGGATGAGAGGCCCAGTGAACATCTGAAGTCGACCCCCGTTCTTGCCAGGTGCCAGAGGGCACGTGATCACGTAGCACAACCCCTGCTGCTGCAGCGCTGTTTGACGCAAGGCTTATTTAACGTTGAGTAAGGATTAAAGCTATTTTATTCGCTCTTGCTTATATGTAGTGAGATTATATTCGCTCTACGAAATTTTATCCCTCTTCATAAGTTTAATTCGATATTATTACTTGGTTTAAGATTAGCGAGGAATAATTATTCGATAGAAAAAATGTTTCTCTTGTTATGCTTGTAGCCTAGCCAATGTGTTACGTAATTTTTAAAATCAGTTCTTCAATTCGCTTTGTATCGATGGTGCTCTTGTTGAATGAATTAGACGCTTTTGAATGATAAATTATTTACGCGCATTTGCCAATTGACTTGATGTGCTCGAGCTGAACTCCAGTGTATTTGTAAAATCTTTTCAGCATGCTCAGTATAGTATGTGTGTCTAGGCCATCTGCATGAGCCGTAACAAGGTACGATCATTCCGTCTGTTTCTGTATAGTATTCACATTTGTGAGCTTGTAGTCTGTCATGCTTCTTATCCCGTTTCTTCTCTGAAATAATTTAGCTTCTCATAATTCGCTGGAGTATTTCTGTGATGCGGTGTGTTGTGCCCAGTTAGGTCAATGGAGGCCACAGAGCCTTTCTTCCGCCAGATTTGTAACACTCGTGCACTTCTTGCACAAAAGCTTAAAAATTGTGCAATTGAGCACGCAAAATTCAGTGCATTTTAGAATTGAGACCTAATTTCGATGAGGCGAAAGTAAATGAAGCGAGTTACTTAGGCTGGTTTACGGGGCATGCCAAATTTTTTCCAGTTCCGCATTTGCTCTCCTCTCTTTTGCCCTTTCTTCCATCCCCTGCCTTCTTTAGGGTAGAGTAAAAGTAAGAATAAATGCCTTCCCTTCGGTCTAATGCCTGAAGTTAGAAGAGGTATTTTTCCTTGAAATTTAACTTTGAATTGGCTTCATTCGAGTGGGTTAGCACTTTATTTGATTTCACCTGGTAGTGTTGGTAGTAGTGTTGCTGAGTGCGCGGTGGTGAACTTATTGTTGTATTTGAGTTAGAATGAGGTTGTGAAAACAGCAACGCAATTAATTATTTCGCTACAGCTGTTGAAGAACGACCGCTTGTAATACCAAGCTGTGCTACCTAAACTCAACACAAAACTCTGCTCAAACTTGAGGTATATTTTTCAACGCACATCTAGTAGCACGATTCCAGTACACCCTGGCTCGCGTGATTTCATGTTAAGATGCTTCAGAGGCCTCTACCGTCCCTGAATATATTATATAATTATTATTGTCGCTCTATTTCGTCCGTGCCATGAAATCCTTCCAAATTCTTGCCACTTCTTCAGTTTTCTGTCCGTTTCATAAGCTCACCAAACCTAATGTGTATGTTTAAAATAAAAGAGAATCCGTTATTGATAAATTATTCGCTGATTTACATTCGTTAAGGAATACTAGCACTCGTTAAATTTCAGCATTTACGACCTGCATGTTCGAAGCGTCGGGTGATCGTCAGTTAACAGAACTACTAAATACAGAGTCATCCTGTCATCATACAGCTTCTGTACTCTAGGGTCGTACACTGATTCTCCCGTTAAGGACACCGTGAATAGTTTAAGGCAGTTGAATAGGTAAACATTAGGTAACACCTGCACGGGCGCCGTCGCGCTGTGCCAATTAAACAGTAGAAAGGGAAGAAGAAAGATATTAATTAAATACCTCATGATGTAGCTATTGGCGTTACATTGTCAAAGGAGACTGCAAAAAAAGGCGTCTCCGACGACCCGACTTGCCTTGATGACAGCCAGCTCTTGACTCAAGTTACCGCCGTGATTGATGTGCTCTTTAGATGGCCAGAAATCCTGTTATTATTAATACTAGTGTTTCTGTATGAGGGAGAAAAATTGTAGATTATCGCCTTGCCCGCCAAATACTCTCTTGATGTTTTCGGCTTCTCCCCTTTTCGCTTAAGTATATTATAAATTAGTGTCGTTCCTCCTCAAGATGGGCATTGCCTATATTCCCGATGTAGACCAGAATATCGCATGTCTTTTAAAGTTGAAGTTCATAGTTTTTAGAAAGCAATAATGAGCAGATTTTGCTAAAATTCTTCTTTATGCAGTTCTGTCACCTTGAAACAGAGATACTTCTTTGTGGAAACTTTATTTTATGGTTAGAAAAGTCAAAGAACACAAACGCGATGCCGGTTTGTGGTCACAAAGAACTTGAACTTCTGGTATCATTTCGTTGAGATCGAGAACAACTTCATTCTGTTTTAATTGAAATGTATTTGAGCAGTGGACTGAAGGTGCGCTGCGTAATGTGGGTTCTTTGAAATGGTGCTATCGCTAAATTCGTCAAAAGCAGACCGCATTACAAATGCGTTCTACCGACTTCATAACTTTGAATGGGACTTGGCTTGCGCTCAAAGTGAATATCTACGAGACTGCTGTTTGTGTTGTATAGGATGACACTCGAAAGCTTCAGTGACAATCGGTCTCATAGAGTTACGATTTTCACTTGTATTTTTTACTAACACATAAGAAAATTTTTGTAGAACAATTTGTTACAACGTTTGTAGTAAAATTGAATCATATTTTCGAAAAAAAAATATGGGCAAATTGAAACATATCCCTACACTTTAGTCCACTTTGCAACCGCATGCCCGACTATTTCAGTCGCCGATTTTGGAATCTCGGAAATTTCTCGCACTGCTTTTTGGGTGCCATTGTATAGGGTAAATAAAATAATATACTTTTTCTCTGATTGATCGCCTTGAAAACCAGCTGACGCAGCATATTCTACCGTCCTACTCCGTCAAAAACCATGTGGCTCAATTTCTTGATCTTTTGTCGTTTCCCAGTCGGTGCTGGACAAGTGCATGTCCTCGACTCTCAGCATTGGAGTTCGGTTTTCTATGTAATTTGGACGTTATGCCATCTACAAGATTTGGTGCCAGGATTGCTGTAGAGACGAATCCGAACTCGGCAATAGAAAAGGTTTTTGAATGCAAGGAAGACTGGTCTGTGCATTTACTGCGTTGCATTTCAATGCTCTTTCTAATCCCTTTTAATTTCTATATCAAAAATCCAAACATAGAAAATCATTAATTTAAAGGCACTCGGCGTGAAAACACTCGAAAAATAATGGACTTTAAATGAAAGTTATAAAAATTTGTCACAGTATTTAAATTGGAATAATGATCAGAGTTAAAAGTTATATTTATTACGTTTGCTGTAGTTTTTCAGCCAATAAACTTGGAAAACAAATTCTTGTTTTCTTTCGAAACCTTATACAATCCGTTTTGTGTTGGTTAAAAGAACTTTTTCCCCGTGGTGCGTGGGATAAGCGTCGCGCTTCAAAAGAGGAAGACCCATCTTCGATCTCAGTCAAGTTCTTCAGCCATTTTAACCTCAAAATATGTAGCTCATTAGGGGCTTATAGGAAAATGGAAACTCGTGAAAGTTGAAAGAGAAACTCTTTCATTCCTGAGCTAGTACAGCAATCGCTCACTCCCTCCACCTTAGGTTAACACATTAAAGCCATTTTAACAACACACAGCAATAACGGAGCTATCATTGACAGTGTTTCCATTTTCAAACAAATGATTTTAACACTTTGACTGCGACGTGCGCCACAGGTGGTACACGGAGGTAACTTTCATAATGCCTCTGGCCGACCAGTAGACGCAAATTTAATTTTCATAAATACTTCATCAAAGCTAAATGAAAGCAAGATCCAGTTCATGTTTGATTTTTTCAAAATAGTTTACTGCAATTGACTTTAAACGTGAGTTTGGCATTGAACTTAATATTTAGTAGTCGCAGTCAAAGTGTAAACGTTGTATTTCTCGAGTTTGTGTATTTCACTGGTACACTCGCGCCAGAAAACTGACAACATTAAGAAATGCTCGACAGAAGACAGATATCTTCTAATTTTGTGATGTTTTTCATTTTGGCGATATTTCAGACATCTTTGTTCTCAGCGTACATATAGTATGGTTTTTCAGTGAAAAATTTTTGCTTATCGATGTTCAGTCGGTCCTATGCTCTTCACAAGTGATGAGAAAGCAAAGTTTAGATAAACTTAAACCATTCAGAGAAATTTTCGGTAACCTTTTTAGCGAAATGATTGGTGTGATGCGAAACAAATTTCTGTACTGGGTTTACACAAGCTTTACGTACATAATGTTCAACACCTATTGTAGTTGTCAATATTTTGAGAATTGGAAAACGGTGTTTCACAGTCATTCTCAGCTCGATGCACTCTAGGAAAAACTCCAAATTCAATTTGCAGATTTTGACCGAATTTTAACACGGATTTATAAAATGTGTTTAAGAATTTCCGGTCAAAAAAGTAGTCTTCCCTGATGTTCAACCAAAAATTGAAGTTGTCATAGAGTTTAATTGGTTTTGGAAACATTGACTGAGAGAGTCAAAAAATATCGCCATTACGTTTTTTTTCAAAAAATTTTGGGAAATTAAAATGTTTAAAATTCTCTGATTTCCCACTAAGAATGACTTGAGAATGGGAAAACGAGTTACAAGGTCATTCTCAGCGCGATTCACCCTAGGAAAGGCCCGAAATTCAACTTGCAAATTTGGACCAAGTTTTCATAAGAAATTTTTGAGATGTTTATAAGAATTCCTGGTCAAATAAGTGGTTTTTCCTGATGTTCAACCAAATGTTGAAGTTGTCAAAGAGTTTTATTGACTTTCGGTCATTGTCTCCAAAATCGATAAAACTCATGGACAACATCAATATTCGGTTGTACATCAGGATAAACTACTTATTCCACCATAAATCCTCATAAACATGTCATAAATTCCTATACCCGCGCGATATTTTTTGACTTTTTCACTCAATGTTTCCAAAATCAATAAAACTCTTTGACAACTGCAATATTTGGTTGTACATCTGGAAAAACTACTTATTTGACCAGAAATTTTTATAAACATCTCATAAATCGCTTTCGAAAACTTTAGCCAAATTGCAAGTTGAATTTCGGGCCTTTTCTAAGGCGAATCGCACTGAGAATGACTTCATAAACTCGTTTTCCCATTCTCAAGTCATCCCTAGTAAGAAATCAGAGAATTTCAAATATTTTTATTCCCCAAAATTTTTTGAAAAAAACGCAAGGGTATATATACCCTTACGAAATTTTTTGACTTTTCCGCTCAATGTCTCCAAAATCGATAAAACTCACTGACAACTTCAATATTCGGTTGTACATCAGGAAAAACTACTTATTCCACCATAAATCCTCATAAGCATGTCATAAATCCCTATACCCGCGCGATACTTTTTGACTTTTTCACTCAATGTTTCCAAAATCAATAAAACTCTTTGACAACTCCAAATTTGGTTGTACATCTGGAAAAACCACTTATTTGACCAGAAATTTTTAAAAACATCTCATAAATCGCTTATGAAAACTTTAGCCAAATAGCAAGTTGAATTTCGGGCCTTTCCTAAGGCGAATCGCACTGAGAATGACTTCATAAACTCGTTTTCCCATTCTCAAGTCATCCCTAGTAAAAAATCAGAGAATTTCAAACATTTTTATTTCCCAAAATTTTTTGAAAAAAACCCTTACGAAATTTTTTGACTTTTTCGGTCAATATCGCCAAAATCGATAAAACTCATTGACAACTTCAAAA
>JACJUY010000270.1:8780-23523 GCA_014220935.1 Platorchestia sp. MABIK
GTATGTTACAAGTGTGACTGTTTTAAAGTAAACTTGATAAATAGTAAAGGTCGGTGGAATTGTTAAATTCAAGTAAGAATTGAATAAGAGAAATTTGTGCGGCCGTTCTATATTGTTTCCCTCAGGATGTAATACGAACAGTTTCGTTAAGATAGACGTTTGACACGAACCAGAAAGCAAAAATTTTATTAGCGGAATCAGTGTTGAATTTTTCAGCAACGAGAAGTATAGACTAGGCTGGAAATTGAACTTTGTAACTCTTGCTGTACTTCATAAATAGATCATACACTATTTGAATTAAGCTTTTTCAAACATTATCGGTATCGTTCATTAAAACATGAACATTGATCGCTTAAGGCGTGATAGTGATTAAGCCAAAAGTTTTCATTTTCTTAAGCTTCAAAGAAGTAAGAGGAAGCTGCGGTCATTTCTCTACTGGAGGACGCAATCATTTTATTATGAGGATGTTTCGTTTATTCGTCACTCGGATGAACAAATACAATGTCCAAGAAAAAAGTCCTTATTAACTTATTGTCTATTTTTGAGGGTAATTTTTTTGAAATAATAAAGGTATCTCTCAGTCAGAGATTAAAATTAGGATTGCTAACAATAATATTTAGTAAATTTTAATGATTCCATCATTGTACAATATAACTGGTAGCAATTTGTCTGAAGTAGAACTTAGCAGCGTGAAAGTATTTATGTACATCAGTGCTTTTGATTTGTAGGTACAAGAAAATTTGGTTAATCATCAAGCACATTTTTAATACTAATTCTTTTAATAGGCACGTAGTTTTGTATCGGGAATCTCATCAATAAGTAATTTTTTGAGCAATTGAAGGGTTTCTTTAATTGCATGAAATGAAGAAAACCAGCAGCTGATTGATATTCATTTAGTAAATATGATACAAACTCTACAGTTCATTCACTTTAGCATTTAAAATTTGAATTCACTCTAAACAGAATACAACGCTTCGAAAGAAAATATTGAGTAAAAGTACCCAAGCTTGATGGTTGAGTTTCAAAAGCATTTATTGCAATAGGTGAAGAAATACGTTGACATACGTTTCCTTCTCTGCCGCCAATTGTTTGAAGTTCGGTTGCAAATTTTTCCTGGGATATCTAGTGTTTATAAGAGAATGAAAGGCATAGGTTTTACTACATTTTCTTTTCATAAAGAAATATTTCCTGCAGCGAAGGGCAGAGTTTTTAAGTCTTAAGCGCCATTTCACGTCCATTTCTGTTACTTTAATTCATAAGCCATCGAAGAATGGACAACAGAATTTTGTCCGAAACCGCTTTATAAATTTATTTTCTAGGGGGAAAAACTTATCTGAACAATAGTCATATGTAAAATTGGAGAATACACGAGTCTTAACTCAAAACTATTAAACGAGTGACTTGTCCATTGTGCGAAAAACTTATCACGTCAACGGAATAATTTTGAATTATTTCTAATAGCTATTTAAAGAGTATCTTGACTTTAACTTAATCCTAATGTATTGACCTGCTCATCATATCAAATTCTGAAGCATACTTCCAGGCGAGCGTAAAAAAAAAAAATGAGGTAGCAATGTAAGCACTTCTTTCACAGATTTTTTGATCACTTTTCGGTTTTTCAAACCGTATGGATAGCAGCTTGAATGTACATTGCATTTAACGAATGTACACCCTAATGTATCGTTTGCAGTTCACAACCGAAAAGCAGTTTCGTTCACATCCCGAAATCTGTACCAGCTTGATGCCAGTGCCAGTCTAACCACGGGGATTGAAATTGAGGTATTGGGAATAAAAAATTCAGGTGGTACGGGCGAAAAATAAATCCCCAGAATACTTAGGCAAAACAGCTGCCTTATCAAACATGGCAACAAAATTAGGCGGGTGTGTTAGCGCCGCTCATTAGCGCCGCCCCGCCATGCTGACATCGGACCCGCTGCTGTCACAGCTGGCACCACGACCGCAGCTCCTTCATCTACTGAGTACCTTCCTTATGCCTGCTTTTCCTCCTCCCCTTCGCCTTGCGCTCTGCAGGGTTGCCGTCTTGCCCAGCTCTCTGCCCAAAATTTTAAACCTTGAGCTTTATTTTCTATAAAATTAGGCCATAAAAAGTACTTAGTACCTGGGAACATTGATGGTACAGGGAGTTCTGCATGGTTGAATTTTGTTCGAAAGAATTTAACACTTTAAGTGCGACGTGACCCACCGGTGTTCACTGAGGGGATTTTCTTAATGCTGCAGACCAACCAGCAGTCACTAACTCAATTTAGATAAATGCTTCATGAAACCGGTGCACCGGTTGTAACCTGACCAAACCTTCCAACTCATCTATAAGAGAACATTGTTTGAAGAAAGACCATATTTTCAAAAATACAAATTTTAAAATTTTGGATTCAACATCAAATTTTTCCGATCTCCGCATTTTAGAGTGGATATACATTTTGAAAAACCGTCCGTCAATAAACGAATGTGATACGGCTGTGAAACTTTCCATTGTTGGTTAATATTTTGTATAGCTTTTTTTTGGTTTTATCATGTCTTTTTAATCTTATTTTCTTATATCCGGTTTATCTGAAGATTAATAATTACACTGTTTTAAAATTTCAATTTATTGTATTTTAGAACACTGAAGATGGATTTTTTATAATCCGAAACGTTTGTTTTTATCATGATGTTCTTAGCCAAGTTGGTTTTCCTTTTTATCCTAAAAGTGAGATTTCCCAGAAAACAATCTATTTCATTTATTTCGGTTTTTCATTGGAATGAACGATGGCTCAAAAAGCAATGGATAATTTACCAGAGAAGAGTTTAAGCGCAGTTATCGTTGTTAGTGTTTAATATTTCAGTACAAATAATCGCGATACAAATCTACGCTGCTTATGAAATGATACATCCAAGTATGTTAAATACCAGTCGCTGCAACGCTAAGATCGGTTTTGAAAATAGGAATTATCATGCATGTTCAGTACAGCGATATGTTCAACGTTTTGTCAGCGATTTCGAGTTCTATTTTTTTGTAGAAACGTTATCCTCTGCTAAAATACGGTGTTCATTGGCCGTATTTCTCAGAGTCGACTTTGAAACGTGGGTAAAAATACGATACTTAAGTCCAGCAAAATCGACAAATAAAGTAATAAATTGAAATCATTTTTGTTAGGAAAGATGACTTTAAAATTCGCTCTAGCCTGAAATTCCGAAAATATCCAACCTATTGCTTAAAATCATGTAGCTCATTGTGTGGAGTGTGGGTACAGGTGAAGATAATTACTTCCTCAAGCTGAGAAAATTTATTCTTTCTGCTCTAACTTGCGACTGGAAGCTGTCGCTGGAAGTTGTTACTGAAAGCTGTCGGTAGAAAAGTTGCTGGAAACAATAACTGGAAACTGTTGCTGGAACTTGCTGCTGGAAGCTGCAATTGGAAACTGTTGCTGAAACTTGGTGATGAATGGAAGCTGCAACTGGAAGTTGTTGCTGGAAGCTGAAACTGGAAACTTACTGGAACCTGCAACTGGATGCTGTAATTGGAAACTGTTGCTGAAACCTGGTGATGAATGGACGCTACAACTGGAAGTTTTTGCTGGAAGCTGAAACTGAAAACTTACTGGAACCTGCAACTGGAAGCTGTAACTGGAAACTGTTACTGGACCCAGCAGCAAAAAACTGTTGCTGGCTGCTGTAACTGGAAGCTATTGCCAGAAGCTGTTGCTGGAAGATGCTGATAGAAAGCTGTTGCTCAAAAGCCATTGTGGGAAAGCTGGTCTCGGAAGCCTCACTGTTGATGAAAGTTGATGCTAGAAACTGTTGCCGGAAGCTGCTGCTGAAGAGTTGTTGCTAAAAAGCTGTTACTACACAGTTGTTACTTGAAAGATATTGCTCGATTGCTGTGTGTGAGTCATGAGCTGCTGTTGATGACTGTGTTCGTTTTTTTCTCATTGATTCTGTTCATTGAATTAGATTATGTACACATTCTTTAATTTTTTATAAATACATGCATGCACCAAACGCTCGAGGGCTTCGCATCTGGTGCGCTCCAAGTGCTGCAGAATTCTTGTGCAAACAACATTCTCTCTATCTCGATGATAACGTACGGGAAAAACAGCATGTGTGCACTGTTAAATTAAATGTAGCCCAATTTTAAAAGTGTGTAGAATAAAATGTAAAGAGAGACAAGTTTTTATTTTTGCGATGTAATTTATCATATTCTCAGGATTGCAGCGAGTGCTCGTACACGCACGGGTTTGGTTTTTCCTGAGATTTTAAACACACAATTTTTCATAGGCGCAGCTCGAATTTATTGTATCTAAATCAGTCTATGTTAAAACACGTCGGTATAACTTTCTTTTTGAATATACGAGTAGTTTTTCCTTATTTTGGTTAACACATTCGAAATCAACTTCAATACAAACTCGTACAAATGTATATTCTGAAATAAGCTCTCCTTTTTTCCTTGAGTAGAATATCAAACTAGTAATAGAAAAGTGATAAGGTGCGTTTTCAGAAGAGGTGTAAAAAATAAACCGCAATGTTGAAGCTGAGATAAAATCTGAGCATTGACTTGAAGAGTAGAAATAAGGTCATGGTTTCCATGTAATGCTTATTCGTAAATCACATTCGACTCACCTAAGGACTGCTTGATTCAAAAAATCATTTGAATTTCAGGGTATGATATCGCTAATTTGCTCGTCGATCTTTGGAAACTTTGATGCAATTTCCAAAACACATGCAAAATAATATTCAATATTTTCAGTTTCGGATTTACCGCTGGTCCCGGCCCGTTTTCTTGGGTTCCAGTTCTTTTTTGATTGTCGGGCTAAGAATCACGCGTAAAAGTTTGTATTTTCTAACGGTTTTATTTCGTTTCTACGCGCCCGGCAGGCTCTTCGGAAATCTTTGAGTTCGCTGGCTTGATCAAGAGCTGTACGATAGCGCTCTATGGCAGGTACGGCTGCGGTTGCGTCCTTATGAAGATCAGGCAAAGTGCCCTATAGGCGAAAAGTAAAGCAGGCAATGTGAAAACACATAGCACACAGTTCAGTAGTTTCAAATTCTACTTCGTCTTTTCTATAATATTTTAAGTTTTTTATCTCAGCTGAATGATACCATTTGACCTCGTCTGAATGAAAACACTAACACTACGAAAATTCTGTACCCCTGAAAATTAACAGATAAATTCTTGCTTGTCTTCCCTCTAGCTACACTTTGGTAATTATTGTGTTGGCTTGAATTGATCAAAGCACGACATGAGTTTCGATAGTATTCGACTAAGTATTGTACGCGCTAGTAAATTGTTGACGTATTATTAACGCTCAAAATGATATCAAAATATTTTTAAAAGGATGTGGATCTTCATATGCGTGATGAAAGCAAAATTCAGGCCAACAGGAATGATGAAAATCACAGGTTTTTGTTTCAAAATAAAACATTCAAGCTATCAATAACGATGAAATTCATTAGTTTTCGATTCAAAATAAGAGAAACTCAAGCCATCAATGATGATGACAACATTCACCGGATTGCGTTCCAAAATTAAAAACATTGCAAGTAGAACGATACACACCCAACAATATCTTCTGTCATTTTTGGGGATGACTGCTCGAAAACTCCTATTTTTATTGATTAACTTGGAACTTATTCATTTTCAAGGGATGAAAATTTGTTCCTCGAAACCAACCGTACATGTACCTTTCATCAAATTAGATTGAATATCCTAAAATATTAATCGATTTGTCCCAGCATTTGAAAATTAGCAGCTCCATATGACCATGATTCGTAACAAGGCACAAGTTAGACCACGTTGTCTCTGTAAGCTAGAGATGATGAATTTTGCGAAGGATTCTGCCAAGCAGAGCCAACTTATATGAGGTATGTTATATCAAATTGATTCTCTCATCTATGATGTTTTTGAATCATTCCTTAGGCACGTACACATTCATGACTAAGACTTCAACAAAAATTATTGACTTACTTGCTTTAAAATCTGTTGTGGGAAGCATAAGTAGGCAATGTTTTAACTGCGAGTAGTGTGTGTGAAATGACCACTCTTCAATAAGGCGTAGAACAGTGTGCACATATAGGCAGTATGCGATGCAATATACACAGGAGAGCCAGCCCTAACTCACACTGAACGATTCAAATATGATTCGTATGATAAATAAAGACAAATCTTTGCATCCAACATCCCGATACAGGCGCTGAACAATCTTTAGATTATGTAACATTTAATCCTTGTTTTATAATATAATTCCTTAACTGAACAATCGTTTAAATAGTGTCTGGACAAACACTAGTGTAACAAAGATTCAGCGGTAGTTCTAGTACAAAATAGTCATCAGTAAATTTGTATACATGTTGAAGTCTGTGCATTTTTCAAATTTCCAAGGACTATTGATCGATCTGTTAGAACAACAACACCGTGTTCTACTCCAGGGCACACAGAAGATTTTTAAAATGGATTTGGATCGATTTTATGAAGCGTTTATGGACCAAAAATGTTATGAGTGAAGTAGAAAGAACGATTAGCCATCAAGAGGATAAGCGGCGATGGGAAGTACATATTTCTCAATTTTGCTGTCAGCTGAAATGCTTGCGTAAGCGATTTTTGTTGACCGAAATTCAATAGAAGTGACGGGCTCAATATTGAAGAGACGTTGGCGGTTCTTCTTAGCCCGTCACGGTGTTTACCACTAGTCAAATTTACAAAGAATATCCAAAGCTTTGGTGGCAGGCAAAGTTTGGCATTAAAGCTGCCCTCATATTGATTTCGGTGCCGTCAAGATCCGCGCTCTGAGCCTAAGGAGCTCTGGCCAATTTTTTCCATTAGGATTGCCAGTTTTGTTTTGTTTGTACAGAAAATGCTAAGATTTAGATTTTTATAATCAATCCAAGACGTGAATAGCAATCAGCATCTGACAGCCGTGTAGGGTTCTGGGCAATTTCTTTGTCAGGGCTTCCAGTTTAGCTTTGTTTATATGAAAAGTGCTCAATTAAAATTTTTATAATCGATCTAAGACATAAAGAGCAATCAGCATCTGGCAGGGCTGCTGTATTGCCAGATGCCGAGTGATCTTTACGGCCCAATTTTCGTTCAAAATCGCCTAGTTTGAGAATTTTATCGAGAAATAGGCCAATCTGGTAAACTTCTTGTCTGTGTGCGAGTGAGTTTTTCCCCAGCACAGGCTGTATTTTCTAACAAAGTTATTTGAATAAAATTCTAGACGAATGTCAAATTTCAAAACTGATTTTAGAAAAAAATAGTTATAATTATTTTCGTGGGATATGCTTTTCTCATAATCACTTGAATAGTGTTAGTATTTATGGGTTGCTTTGGTCACACTCATTATCACACCGAATGCTCATTCTTATTTTTTCGCTTTGAGTCTCGAAACCATTTTTGAGAGGACTTTTTTTGTTGTTTATGAGCATGTTTATTCTCTAAATTAAGAACGATCCAATTTCTTCGCTAAAACATTTTAGGAATAGTGAGACGTTGAAAGGTCTACAGTATGATGTTCGAAATTAAGATAGTCAGTTAAAGTCATGCCATTGATTTGATGCTGTAAATGTGATGCCGAAACCAATTATTTTTAGTCAGGCTTTGGATTCAAATGATGGACAAGCGATCATTAGGCTCATTAACAAGCGAAAAGGTTTCAGGAAATTGGGAACTCATCCGAAAAAGCTGACACTGCCCAACAATTCATCAAATGTTTTAGTCAGGCTTCAACTGGTAACGTTTGAGAGTGCCACGGAAAAGGAAAAAAAAATTTTTCACCGGGCTTCATTTTTCTTTCATCAACTGTAACTCTGCTTGGGAATCCATTGAATGTTGCAGACTCTGATAATTATCTTAATTTTATTCTTATCTATTACAAAATTACAACAGTTATAAATTATTCTGTCAAACTATTGTTGAACTGACATAGCCGTTGATTTTGTAGCCGTCTTAGAACATGAATGATGAACTGTTGCTTTCTTTCGGGAAGACATATAGCAAATAATAATTACATATGATTGTTGATGATGCTAACTTTGTTTAGAATCTAATCTCATGTTGTTGGAATCTGTTACGTCTGATCTAGTTTGAAGTTCTCTTCTGATTTTGAAAGACGTATCGAGTTCCTAGTATTTGAGATGATTACTATTGCATAATTATTATTTGTTATTACAAGGTTATTTTATGTCGCATTATGAAATTATAATCATAATTTTGAATGAGTCCCTTATTGGTACAGCTCTGCATTTTCATAGAAAACTGTGGGAAGATGCGCGCCTAAACATTCTTGAAGAGAAAGTGGTTTTAATGACAAAAGATATTTTGTACACACGTTACTTTAAAAGGATTTGACCGTGTATTTTTGTTTTTCATTTAAAACGAAATATAGCTGAAACACATAACAATTGAAACTTAAAGAACGTGAACATTATTCAAAAAATTTGGCGAGACAACGCAACGAATGCCTTTTAACAATCAGACATTTTTCCTCTTTTCGACGCTAAAAACTTCTCAAATAAAATTACTTTTTCTATAGCAAGAATGATTGCCATTTGTGCTTAATGTGAGTATTTCGACCTACTTTTGTAGCCCAGGAATTTTTCAAAAATTTCTCTGAGAGAGACCTCGCCTTGCGTTGACGGATTGAGCAAGTCTTAAGCCTCTCCTTTTTGTAAAATGCTTCGACGAGAGAAATGAGTCAAAAGCTTTTGACTTATGCCTCAGATGGACTACTCAAAACGCATCGCGTCTACAGACCAGCGATTAGACTTTAAATTCATTTCAGACATCGAAATACGCTTCAGTCTTTGAAAAAATGTCTTTCAGGCATCGAAACACAGGCATCGAAATTTGTTCCAGGCAATAAAATGCAGTGCATTTCAATGCATCTAACACCTTTCAGTGCTTCAAATACATTTCTTTAAGCGAGAAAAACACCGAACGTGTTATGTTTCATTTCTTAAAGTTCAGGAAGCTTGACTTCAAATTTTCCTTCGTTTCTTTTTAGTTTCTTTTTGTTCATGTTTCTGATGCAACTTATGAGCTGTCGTACATTTCATTATGGTGAGAAACCTAGAACTCTATTCACTTCTCTCAGCTCTCACAGTTTAGTAGATTTATGGGAAATTCCCAATCCATTTTGTGAACCTCTTTTGCATTGTAGCATATTTAAGAGACATTCCTTATCAACTTTGTAAAATATACATACCGTGTTACGGGCAGAATAATTTGGTATTGGGTACTGATAAGATCGTGCGTGTGAACTACATATTTGCACATCAGAAATTTGTCGTCTCTCCTCGACTCGCCAAAATTGTGAATGAGTGAAAATATTATTCCAAGCTCGTTCGGATAATTCTATTTTAGGATCGCTGTGCTGCTATTGGGCTCATCAGAAGTCAGTGGAACTTTATTTTTAGAAACATTCATTGAGCGTTCGGGAGTTTTCTTCGAATTTCTGTGTTCCATCAAAATTGAACATGTGACAGTGAAAGTTTAGATCTGTTATAAAAGGCTGCTAAATTTTGCTCTGAAAATGATCAAACTCGTCAGAAGTCAAGAAACAATACATAATGCTTGAAAATGGGCTGCGCGTAATACAAGAAGTTACGACAAAACAACCTCATTCTTGAAACTAAAACACGCATTACATACGACGACAATGGTGAGTATGGTGGGTAAAGCTTTTTCATGCTGCTTGAGTCACTCAGTTTCCCTAGCTTCATCTCCTCGAAAAAATCTTTTCATTAATTAAAGAATCATTTGGATTTCGTTATTTAATGCTTTTCTTTCTGAGTTTGACTCATTTTCGTGTTCGTTTGACTGTTTTGTAGACGTTCTTTTTGTAACTGTGTGCAGTTAGGAACTACGCGATGGCAGTAGTGCCTAATTTTCGTGTTTGTGTTGACTTGGGCATGCAAAAAATTTCATGTCAATATTGCAACGCAAAGGTTTGGCATGGAACTAATGTTAACGATATTACTCGAGTGATTGAAGCAATTCTTGAGAACATGAAAGATTACAGACGATCCAGAAGTCGGAATCAGCGATTTAGAAAACGAATGTTTTGCAAACATATAAAAATCTGTGGAAGAAAGACAGTCTAAACTCGAAAAAGTATCTATCTGCACCTCGGCATCCTCGTTTTAAAAAAGAACGGCAGAGTAATCAACTATTATAAAAATCTCGATTAAAAAAGGAAATACTATGGGTAAACAAAACTACTCAAAAGGCAACCGAGTAGAGCTCTTTGAGAGGAAATAGATAACTAAAATGCAGATGTTAAGGTGGAATTATTCCCCACGATAATTCACGATGCACAGAAGACAAAAGAAGAGGGACACTCAGTGTGTGTTGGGCACACGCACTAAACTTTTCTACGACATTGTCACCAATTTTATGGTGTGATAGAAATTGTAACTAAAATTAATCAGTATTTTGCAGAGCATGGTGCAATAGTCATTCTTCTGTCGGGTAAGTTTTCTCATATTTGTCCTGTTCATTCATTTTACTTCACTGAAAAATCAAATGTTTTCGAATACGTACTTTGCTGCTCGAGAACCTGGCTTTGCCCTTATTCGCTTTTGATACTACGGGCCATTTTATTATCATTCTAACCTGCAGCAGAGCTATTTTCCTTGCGCGTACACCGATTTAACTTTATGATGGCGCTAAATTATGCCAGCTATTTCTAGTTTTGAGCAGTTTCTATTGCAGAAGTTCAGATTTTCCCGTATTAAGGGAAAATTTTGTTATTAGAATTTTAAACTTATTAGAATTATAAGAATTATTGTCCTTTCAAGCAAAGCCATCCGTTTTCTAGGTACTTTTCGTTCGTGGAATCATTAACACTTTGACTGCGGCAACTAAATATTAAGTTCAACACCAAACTCAAATTTTAAGTCAATTGTAGTAAACTATTTTGAAAATACCAAACATGAACTGGATTGTGCCTTCATTTAGCATTGATTAAAAATTTATGAAAATTGAGTTTGCGACTACTGGTCGGTCAGCAGTATTATGAAAATTACCTCCGTGTACCACCCGTGGCGCACGTCGCAGTCAAAGTGTTAATTACTTAATTTCCACGGCTCACTCATCGTTTGCTCATAGTTCTGTACTCAAGATCATATTTGTTGCCCACCATCGGTGATGCGATAATTTTTGTTTCTAATCGTTAGTTGTTTGTGGCTCCGTAGTAGCGACTGTTGCCAGTGCCTGCAGCTGGTACTGCTGGTGCTGCAAGTACCTGCTGCTGGTGCAGCAAGTACCTGCTGCTGGTACTGCAAGTACCTGCTGCTGGTGCTGCAAGTACCTGCTGCTGGTGCTGCAAGTACCTGCTTCTGGTGCTGCAAGTCCCTGCTGCTGGTACTGCAAGTACCTGCTGCTGGTGCTGCAAGTACCTGCTGCTGGTGCTGCAAGTACCTGCTGCTGGTGCTGCAAGTACCTGCTGCTGGTACTGCAAGTACCTGCGTCTGGTGCTGCAAGTACCTGCGTCTGGTGCTGCAAGTACCTGCGTCTGGTACTGAAAGTACCTGCTGCTGGTACTGCAAGTACCTGCGTCTGGTGCTGCAAGTACCTGCGTCTGGTGCTGCAAGTACCTGCTGCTGGTACTGCAAGTACCTGCTGCTGGTGCTGCAAGTCTCTACAGCTGGTGCTGCATGTCCCTACAGCTGGTGCTGCAAGTCCCTACAGCTGGTGCTGCAAGTCTCTACAGCTAGTGCTGCAAGTTCCTACAGCTGGTGCTGCAAGTCCCTGCAGTTGGTGCTGCAAGTCCCTACAGCTGGGGCTGCAAGTCCCTACAGCTGGTGCTGCAAGTCTCTACAGCTGGGGCTGCAATTCCCTACAGCTGGTGCTGCAAGTCCCTACAGCTGGTGCTGCAAGTCCCTACAGCTGGTGTTGCAAAGATCTGCTGCTGGTGCTGCAAGTTCCTACAGCTGGTGCTGCAAGTCCCTACAGGTGGTGCTGCAAGTCCCTACAGCTGGTGCTGCAAGTCCCTACAGCTGGTGCTGCAAGTCCCTACAGCTGGTGCTGAAAGTCCCTACAGGTGGTGCTGCAAGTCCCTACAGCTGGTGCTGCAAGTCCCTACAGCTGGTGCTGCAAGTCCCTACAGCTGGTGCGGCAAGTCCCTACAGCTGGTGCTGCAAGTCCCTACAGCTGGTGCTGCAAAGATCTGCTGCGGGTGCTGCATCAGTTGCGTCTCACAACGTTTTTTCAGACAGAAATGCTCTTTCTTCACAGATTGGCAGCAGGTGTATTCATCATTTACTGTTGCTGTTGGAGGGACATTGTATGCTGTTATGTGCAGATACTCGGAAGTGCTATTATTACTCTAGCTGATGCGTGAATATTTTATTTTTCTGTTTTTAATGCAGTGACATTCCTTTGATGCATATCGCTGCTCGCACATCCCGCGCTACAGCAGCCATGTTCTAGTGTTGCCATTGTGATAATGTTCTTTCCTTATTGCTATTGATGCAGCAATATTTTGTCGTAACTCCTAATGATGACCGAATATTTTATTGTTGCTTTAGCTGATACTATGTAGAGTATTTTATTGTTACAGCTCCTGATACTAGAGCACTTTATTCTTACATCTACTGATACGAGAGCATTTCATTGTTACTGCCACTGATATTAGAGTATTTTTGATTATTCATGGTGGTGCCGTCATATTTTGTTATGAACATCATTTGCAACGTTTCGCAGAATTGCAACTGCTGGCTGGGACACTCTGTTTTTGAGCACCATTCATTTTGCGGTCCGGTGCCCATCGCTCTGATATCCTGTTTTTGACGATCATTTATTTCTGCGCGGCTGTCAGGACCAGTCTCGCTGCTCTGGACTAGCGTTAATGATGACATCGCCACAGCTCGGCCCCACCGACCCTTCCCACAGCGATTTTCCACAGACCATAGCCTTTGCAATTATTTTTAAGCTCTTCAGTTATAACTGTGGGCTTCGCGTCGGTCAGTCAAACTGCAACGTGCTGTGACGAGGCTGTGAATTTTTGCTCACAGCTCTACATTGGAATGTTTCTCCGGTGGGTTCGAGTTTTGTACGAGTATTCAGAATCGCTGTCTTTATACTTAACATGTTCTTAGCGGGAAAACTCTGTTCAAGTACTCAACAGGCAGCATCCTACACACTTCAAGGTGGCTCACGCAACTCTATTTCAGATGAACTTTTTCTCCAGAGCATTTATGGTTTAGCCGCCCAAGTGTAGCCTGTGCGCTTGGCGGCTAACTTTATGGTTAGACCGGCAAAAAGGTTAAACTGAGATGCGTAACGAGCACGTTTTGGCTGTAAGATCAAAGCCTTCACTCGTTCATGTGCGAGTACGTGCTCATAATGGCGCTGTTGCAGAAAGTGTACCTTGTATTAAATGTATCAGGCAACCTGATTGTAATTGCATTCTGATACCATCAATGGAACCTGGTTTGAAATGTTCAATTTTTTAATTGTGTACTTTTACATGCATATATACTTCTCTATTTTATGAAATGCTTGATATGATGAAGTTGTACTTATTTTCATGAACAGCATATTTATGCTAGCCGTGTTTCAAAAACTAGTTCACAATTAGAAGAATATGCAATAGTCAAAGTTTATTGGACTGTGCAGATATCAAAGACATCATTTCGTAACTTGCATTTGAGGCACTCGACTTTCTGCGCTCCTTAAATTTAATGTTGATAGTATGGAGTTCAATTTATTTTCGAGAGCTCATCGGAAGAATACACTCTTTTTATGCTGAAGACATTTCTTTTTATAAAGTAAATATTAATCTCCAAGACACACTCATCACAAGAAGACTTAAAATGCACTTATTTCAGGGACAATGCGCACCCTACAACACGTCAATCTACGCACAAAGAGATGACTACACAAACGATACACCAGATCCTAGAGCTCGCTGTATAACTCAAAACAGAAACCAACAAATCGAAGCATAAACGGAGTGAAGCTTACTTATTTTTCATGGCAAAATGGTCCCCGTGAATGTATTTTGGCGATCGGAAATTGCGTTTCCTTTCATTACTTTAGAGAACTGCTTTCTTTTGAGAGGAGGAAAGTTAAAGTGGGAGGCTTGGGTGTGTGGCGAGCCAGTGCATTGCATTGCAGCGGAGACTGAGGGGTCGCCTTTAGTTCAAAGTGGAAGATGCGGTGTGCTCACAGCAACGTTTCTGCTTTACTCGCATTTCTTTGCGGACTTTTTCAGCGCTCGAGTCGCTCAGTGACTCGCATCTACTGCTGATGTCGCTTTGTTATTGTCTGCTTCTGTCGCTGGGGAACTGTCATTTGCATCTTCTGTCTTTTACTAACTGTCAATTGCTGTTTCTGCCTTTTAGTAACTGTCATTAGCTGCTATTGTCTCTTGGTAACTGTGGTTTACAGCTTCTACTTCTTTAGAACTGTCATTTATTACTTCAATCACTTTGTATTAGTTATTTACAGTGTTTTCTATTTGAGAAATGCCATTTACTCCATATGTATTTTGGAATGTTCAATTCACCGCTTCTATCTCTTAGGAACTGTCAGTTATTGCATATATTTCTGGGTAACTTCAATTCTCTGTTCTCATTCCGTAGCAACACTAACGAGGGGCGGCTTCATGTCTTGATAACTCATTTGCTGGTCCCACTCGGGGTCAGCAGCGTTAGCTCTCTTCTGATAACTCTGTTGAGTAATGTTCACCGCTTGTGCTGCCAGGAAACATTGAACGTCTCTTGTAATGCCAGGAAACAATGTTCA
>JACJUY010000270.1:30443-58446 GCA_014220935.1 Platorchestia sp. MABIK
GACAAATATTTGTTATCGAAAAATAGACTGCAATGTAGAAAATCTAAAACTTATACAATGGGTAATCTGAAATCTTCTTTAAGTGTTCGGAATGGCAAGTCTTAAATAATTACTGGGCTAACGAACACTTAGAAATATGAAAAATGAATAACAGTTACCCCTACAATTACACTTTTTTCAATTCCTATACAAATTAGGAAAAAGTCAGGGCGGTCCCAAGGGACCGCTCGAGAAGCCCCGCACACCTTCACACAGATGCAACCCACAACAGACTAGTAGGGTGCGTGGCAGGCCAATGCACGTAAACGCAGAGGTGGCTACTCTGTTTGCATAAACAGATACCAAAAATAACTAAGACTAATAATTCGTAGGAAATATGACAAACAATAATGCATATAAGGAATAATACAAAGTAAATTGAATGACAAACTCATAGGAACGAAGGCATAATTAAAGTTCTTATCACCATGTGCATCGCAGGCACCTACAAGAGACAGGCTGGAAAATTCGGCTCTATTACAACATGTCTGCATGGCTCTTTAATTTGTGTCTCTCCGTTCGAGAAGATCGAGTTCAGCCACAGCCTTGTCAGTGTGTCGTTCTCTTCAGAATATACCTTGAAAATTTCTGACAACACATCTAATGAGCGAATGGGATTAAAAAATAGATTTGTTCCTAAGACATTTGTTCTTAAAAATAAAATCGATTTAAAAATAGATTTGTTCCTAAGATAGATTTGTTCTTAAAATAAATTTGCTCCTAACAGATTACCTCCTAATAGATTAGCTCTTAAGATTCAAAATGCTAGGCTTTTACTAGTATTTTTCCTATAAAGTTGAGATTATTGACCACGTGATAATGGACATTGGGTGGTATAGAAATGCTACTATTTTTTCTGCGAAAATTTTTCATTTCCACGTAGAAGCGAACGCTTTCGAATCCATTATTGTTAAGCTCTGTTTGTTAATTTGTACTCTAAAATGTTAATAATGTTGGCTCACATAAATTTGATCGGCCTCTTGTTATTGATACGCGCAATTAAAGCACGTATGAACAATAAGAAGCGATAAATTCAAACTGAACTGAATTTAACTGAACTGCTTCTGATAGCGTACCATCACACACTTGTTGATTTAAATCACTTTATATAATAGAAGCATAAATTCCAAGTTAATTCAACTTCTTGAGAGCTGTTAGAACGTGCTCAACGTACTCAATTTGTAAATATTTGACTCCTTATTTTTCGTTCAAAAGTGAAGGAATCTTCAATCGAGTTAGGAATAGCTCAAAAGCTTATGGATAAAATTCAAAGACGAATGTCTCTCTAAAAAAACAGAGCGACTCGATCTTCTCATGTGTTGCTGGTAATCCAGAATCAAGAAAGCAAATGTGTGTCTAATATAAATTCAATGCACAGAAAACTTGCGTATAAATAATGCTGGATATTTTGCAGGAATATTTCGAGACAAACACTAAGAACTTATATTTTTCATTGAAGTCATATGATTGCAAAGGTTCAGTAAATCATTTTACCATTTCGTGCCTCGCAACTAAATGAATGAAATATCATCGATTAGTATGACGGCAATAAAAGTCAGTATTAGTGAAATACTGGTTGGTAGTCGTGGCTAACGCCTTTTGTCTATTGTGAACCCTACAGCTTGTGAACAAACGTGGATTATATGCAGCCAGTTTCAAAACGAGCGGATGCTCGGGGGAACGAATGATAAAAACGAAATCAGTTTTGCATTTCTTCAACAAAGCAAAGTGAACAAAGTGAATAATATATTGCGTGATGGCTTCCATAATTTCACCATTTCTTAAGGAAGCTTTTCGCCAGGAATAGATTTATGTTTCAAATAACTCAAATAAAAGTACCGAAAAAAGCGAGTGATTGCTCAAGATATTATTATAGAGACACGTATAAAGCATGTCACAAAACCAACGTATAGAAATGTGCGAACAATATTAATCTTAATCCCGATATTACGACACACCGATACGACGCACATAAATGTGCCGACCATGACACAATTGGAGGAAGTCAGAGCTATAACACATTAATGTTTCTATTTTTCATACTAGCCTGTGAATGCAAGGAACTGACAATATATAAAAATTTGAATGAAAAATAACAAACATTTTAAGACCTCAGTATAGAATTATATTCGTTTCAGAAATTCCGAAGACTATCTATTTTTCGTTGAAAAAATTATCCCCATATGAGACGAGAATATTTGATTAAACTTCCTCGATCGCTTGAACATGTTGTCAAAGGCGATTTTCCTCAATGTTCCAAAATTTCTTCGGATTACCGTATGACACACTCAAGTGTGTTGAATTTTCTCTGAATGGATTACTGAAATAAGAGTTCGAATGAAAATCCTCACACCTCTTACGAATTTTTTTATCGTGTAAATTATTCCGATGTACACGAACTTGCTGGTCTACAATGATTATCCCACTACAAAACAGTTCTCAGACACATTTGCAAAGGCAATGCGAACATTCATTCCGAATTGTATTCTCCACCATGGAAATGTGGACACGAAATTCTTGTTATGAAACTGCATCTAAACGTTTTGGAGGCGCGGTCTCGAACATTTTTTATGATGTAGGAATTCCTCGCATTCAAAAAGGAAGCATTCTTAGTTTTTATTAGCGTTGGCCTGAACTAGAAAATGAAATTCCACTCTCAGGCATTCGTTTGGTGGGCTTTGAATTGCCTCCACCTGATGAAAGTTTTGGATGAATTTTTAAGCATGTCACTCGAGAGGCAATGGAGGACACACGTGCAGGTTAATTCACTTGATATCGAACAAGGGCAGTGACTAAGCAATTTGCGATCTACCGAACGAGGAAAGAAGGAAAAAATTGGTTTGAAAGTTACTATTAACCTTAGAACAATTAAAGAAACTTTACTACAAAAAAAAAATAGAATTGTACTTGATGCTAACTATTTGAAAAAATGCAGAGCAACCATCATTTATTAATTTTTCAGTTAAACAGAACCAAATATTCGAAGCGAACACTCTGTTGTTGAGTGGTAAAATTACAAGTCGTTGTCAAATTAAAAAAGCTTGTGACGGTGAAAAATTGCTTGTGAAAAGTTATTATGTATCCCAACTTAACATACAAAGACTTGTACTTGCTTTGCTGTTCATCTAAATGCACTAAACAAAATATTGGATAGCTTTTGAAATTTTCATCTGACTATCTGACCGTAGAAAGAAGTTCATGCTCGATTTTGGCCCGTGTTATGAAAATTTTCGGACTTTTGGAATCATTTTTGAGCTTTCATTTATGTAAATTTACTCTGTATTCCAAAACCTCTCCTAACATATCTATTATAAACACTGCCTTCATATTATCAGACGTTGAATATTCTGTCTTTATACAAAACTTAAATCGTAAAAAGTAATTATTAAATTCATATATGAATATCCATAAAAACTTCAAAAATGGGATAAACTATACACATAGCACTAACGTCGACTTTTTAATTTAAAAAATGAGCGTAGCATAATTCTGTGCGAGGTTTTGCCCCACAATTGGAAGGAAAAAAGCTATTCCACAACTCATCGCACCGCAATATTGCACCACATTCCCTCTCATGATCATTTCTAAGAACAAAATACACGTTGTGCACAACAAAATAATGAACTTCTGAAGCATTTATTGAAGTTTAAAACTCATCTTTAGCACTAAAGAATAAATAGATCTCAAAGCTATGTCTAAAGTAACTACGAAATCTTATCAGCAGAAACTTGCACTATAGCTCTTGAAATTTCTGTATTGAACGTACTTGGTCGTGCACCCTAGCTGTAGGAGCTTGTCATCAACACGAGAACTGAAATCCTCGTATTTCGCTCGTATTCTCGAACTCGTATTTTTAGCCATAATTACTGTGAGTATATTATCGATCGTAAAAACAACTATTTTTATACGTTTCTTCATTTGATCTGTCTACCAGAAGACGTGAATATTTCAAAATTTTAATGCATGAAAACAAAAAACGTTACCACCGTTATTCTTATCCGTGGTATATATCAGAATTTTAACAGCTCATTGTGTTCTATGATACCAATAAATTTTAACACATTTTAAGTTATTTTTATGTTAAAATTTCATTTTACGTTCAAATAGTTCATTCGACATTGAGAAACAACTTCGTTCAGCAAGCAACATCATTGTTCAATACGTATTCATTTGAAGAAACACATTAGATTTCATATGCGTTCAGAGTCTCATCGTGTGACTGAAGCATTATTATTAAAGGACTGAGGCATCACCCGTGTGACTGAAGCATTATCACTCGTCAATTTGAGCATCAACTCACCCTGTGCAGAAGGCTCCCTGTACGACAACAACAACTACCACGAAGAGTGTCTGCGCTGCAACTCGTGCGGCATCAACCTGACCGGTCCCAACCAAAAGCGAGCTCGTCGTTACAAAAATAATTTTTTGTGCGACTTGCACTTTGCTGATGTAGCCCTCATGGAGACCTCTGACTTCTTGCACCAGCTGAGATCGTTCAAGCCTCAGAGTTTAGGATGTGCCGTTGCCAGAAGAAAGTCTTCTACAACTCTCATCTTCCCGCTGCCTCCGCAAGCATGTGCAGGTCAGTGAAATTTTTGAACGCGATCTTTGTGATGTTTACGCCACTGCATGCGTAAAGATTAACATGATTTTTTACGATCATTGTGATTTTTAGGCTATTGTATGCGCAAAAATCATTGTGTTTTTTACGATCATTGTGATTTTAGCGCTACTGTTGAACAACAGTATATTAATCCCTCATTTACCCATGTTCACATCATTATCATTGTTACCACATGCAGTTTAGTGTCGATTTATTACGTTCAATTCCCATACTTGCTGCTTCCTCTACCACGTGATCTTGCGTAGATCAATCTTGATTCTCTCCACCACCTCAAACATGCAGATCTCGTTACGTTCATGTTCTTTTTCCTGTATTCTTTTTGCTTTATCTGTCCTTTGGTTCAAAGAGTAGATAGATCCATAAAGAAATTAAGGGTGGTTGGCATCCAAGTTTTATTGCGTGCCACCGTGTTTAGGTAAGTGGCTGTCGGCTGCCGTTGGCTGCCTTCACTATAATGCTACCGCAACAGAAGGGAGTCTCCATCTGAGGGTGTGATGGCACATCATGAACTTACGGCTATTTGTAAAGATTTTTGTAATTTACATTTATATTTAAATCTATATTTACATTTATATTTATTTTTACATTTATTTTTATATTTATATTCATATTTATATTTTTATTTATATATATGTTTATATATATATTTACATTTATGTATATACTTATACTTATAAATTTACACTTACATTTATATTTCAATTTATATATACATTTAAATGCACATTCATATTTTATATTTATTTGGCAGTACATTGAAATTTGATACAATTCTTCAGTAAGTAATTTTATGCCATCGTTGAGCATGCTTCTTGTGGTTCACATCTGCCAGATCTGTTTGTCTATTCTACAAGTGATTCAACTCTATTAAGCCTGAGCAAGCATCATGTAGCATATAATCTGCCAGATCAGTAAATCTATTCATCAAGTCATTCAACTCTATTAAGCCTGAGCAAGCATCATGTAGCATATAATCTGCCAGATCAGTATATCTATTCATCAAGTAATTCAACTCTATTAAGCCTGAGCAAGCATCATGTAGCATATAATCTGCCAGATCAGTAAATCTATTCATCAAGTAATTCAACTCTATTAAGCCTGAGCAAGCATCATGTAGCATATAATCTGCCTGATAGATCATCAAGTGATAGACTGAATCATCAAGTGATTCAATTCTATTGAGCGTGAAGAAGCCTCACGCTGTTCACATGTGCCAGACGGGAGCAGCAACAGTGAGGGAATGAAAGGAGCCGTGCATTGTACTGCCCCCGCAACTGGACCACAAGCGTAACACGAGCAGCTCCACAAAACAGGCCGTGGAGGAGCTCACTGACTTGGCAGCGGCTGGATATGGCAGCGCGTACATTTTTTCGTGATTAAGTAAAGAAATTTAAAACACTGGTTCTGATCAATTTCTGAACTGAAAGCACCGATACCCATCAATTTCTGAACTGAAAGCACCGATACCAATCAATTTTTCAAGATAATTCTTTAACTATTACTGTTTCCTTTGTACAGTTTCTCGTACTTAAAGCACTGTTTAAAGTCGATTTAAAAAAAAGTTTTTGACACTAGATCAATCAAGGACTTGAGGATTATTGAATGACCAACGCGTTAGTTTTCGAGGCACAGCTCGGTGAATTCTGCATAAGTTGAAAACTTTTTCGAACATTTCCGCTGTACATCTCTGGCTGCTAAAAATTTATTCAAATATGGTAGGTGGAGGTTTTACCAAAATACAAACGTACAACCGATCAAGCACATAAAATTGATTATAAAAAATTGACTTTGCCTATAAGCTACGAGTTGAATGGAGCCGCCGCCCTTGGGGCAGATCTTGGAAATTTACTTACGATAATTTGGCTTGATTTGAGAAATTATTAACTCGACTTTGCAGCGCGGAACTGGAGATAGATTTTCTCTTCATTAATGAATATTTTACAAATCTGTTTTACACAATTCTATGAGCCCTAAGAACAGGAGGTCAGAACAGGTTAACGATACTTTGTAAGTTTAAGAGCAGTTCTTCTAGCCAGGACTGCATGACTGGATTTTTTTGGATCACAATTCTGACTTTTGGCTTTTTCAACACAAGATTTGGCCATAAAAAGCATCCAACGTCTGGTAACTATGGAGGGTGGCCTCATACAGTGTGATTTTTGGAGACAATTCCATATTTTTAATGGAAGTTTGTGAATTTTGGCAAGAAAATATCTAATCTCTCCACACTAGCACGAGCAGCACCTTGGAACAGTCGAGAGAACGAGAAACTTCTGAACTTTTTCTCAGCATTTGCCATTGAAAAATGGACAGCTGAATTTATTTAGGCGAAATATACCCTAATTCTTTCGTATACTTCAAATGTTCCCTGAAATTTCGTGACAAACAAAAATTACGGTGAAATTTTGATATATGATTTTTTTTATATTTTTTTCAGCTTCCTCTGGATTCATCTTTCGTTCCACTATGATTTTTCGATATTTGAACGCCATAAAATGGAAATGTTCTCATACGTTCACACGCTACACGAAGGACAAATATTACAACCGGAGCACGTTGTTGCTTTTGAGAGTAAGAAATTTTTACTAGTTCAGGAAAAAATACTGTACCGCTTCCTTCAAAGTTATAAATGAAAATGCATTCAGACCGAGAGAATGTTGTTTCATGGCTCTGCCTAAGGAGATTGATGCGCACATTCTTCCCAACGCCAATAGAACTTTTTTGGCTTTTTAAATTTTTAAATTACTTGAAAACCTCTAAACAACAGACGAAAAAGATTTATTTAATCTGAAGAAAGTTCTTTTTCTCAAATACTACGGCCAGTTTTTATAGAAGTTTCAATTTTTTAAGAAGGGTGAAGGATTTAAACTTAAGTAAATTTTAAAATCGTTTTATTTTCTTTTAGTCTACTTATCATGAGAACCAAATGAATTAAATTGTACTAGTACGACTTTTCTTTTTTGAATAAACAGAGTGAATGTCGCAATTAAATTTGTCACTGTTGACCGTTTCACTCTGTTTTGAGTTTCTTTAAAATAGGAAGAAGTTTCATAATAACTTTTCAACTGTTGTGACTATGAGCTTTGTAATTAACTGCACGTTTTCTGACTATTTTATTTAATTGAATTCATTTACTCATTTTCATTGAACGATGCACGGAAAACTGTGTCAACATTTATGCACGACATCATTACACGGTGCCAGCCCTGGGTTCTTTTGTTGGAAAATTTCCTTTGTTTGGGAGTTTTGTCTTCGTAAAAATGTTCTTCCATTGGAAGTCTCTCCTTTAGAGATTCTTCTGCGTAAGTAATTAACGAAATTCATGCATAAAGGTTAATTACTAGAGTAATTTTACATTGACTGAGCTTGTATTTTCGTGCGTATGATATTAACACAATAACACCGTACTACTCGCTTCCATGAAAAAGATTTTATACATCGTACGAAAAGAATATTTCAATATTAACTGAGCCTGCGTTTTCCTACGCATGGCTTAAACATTGACACACTGGATAGAAAAATATCAACAGCTGACCGCTTGCTTCCCCGCAGAAGAGTAAATGTGACTTCCGAAATAGAATCTTTTAACAGCGATTGAGCCTGTGTTTTTCTACAATTATGTCTTACCACTAACATACTGGATGAAAATCACTAACTCCTCACTGCTCAACGCTCTGCAGAAGAGTTTTGCTCGGGCTATCCGCACAACCTGATCCCGACCCCGGGCTACTGGATGGAGTGCTCGGGCCACGCGCTGCCGGACGACACCATCTGGGACGAGGCCGAGCCGGAGAGCGGCGACTACGACGGAGGGTCCTGCCACTCCGACCAGCCAGACCACGTCGACCAGAACGTGCAGGTGGGATTTTCTCAAATGGTTAAATCCCTGGTTTGTTTAGTGAAGAAACTTCACTTCAGCCAGATCACGTCGACCAGAACGTGCAGGTGTGATTTTCTCAAGTTGCCAAATCCCTGCTTTGTTTAGTGGGGTGACTGCACTTTAGGAAACTACGTCGACCGCTTTGTCTTGGTTTGCATTTCTGGAGCATCTATATTCCTGCTTCGTTTAGAGGATAAACTGCCTTTCAACAGACCTCGTCGACCACTATATCATCCAAAGCCAAACCATTCATCATCCTGGGTTCAGCCCCATCGTCAACCATACATCCTCAAATGTTGGGTTTGCATTGCTCAAATTGCTAAACCACTGCTTTGTTTAGTTGCGGAACTACACTTCAGTAAACCACGTCAACCACTTTGTCTAGGTTTGTGTTTCTGGAGTTGCTAAATCCTTGCTTTGTTCAATGGGGGAACTACACTTCAACAAACTACATCGACCACTATGTCTAAGTTTGTGGTTTTAAAATTACTGAATCACTGCTTTGTTAAGTGGATGAATTGTATTTCTGTAAACCATATCGATGGCTATGTCTAGGTTCATACTTTTCAATTTACCAAATTGAAAGAGCGTGACCAGCATTTCAACACAGTATCACATCGACTGCAAAGTTTTTGCTTACGTTGATTCAAGTTACCAAATAATTTTCTTGGTGAGGAAATGCACTTCCACAACGCATTTCTTCATGGTCAGGGAATGCCAGCATGCGCTTCAAGTTACTGTAATTTAGTTGTTTTAAGACTAAACTGCCTTCTGACTATGTTGTGTTCGATGGTAGGATTTGAAGAAAGTTGTGAGTTCATGATCGACGAGACATTAATCAATTGAATTTTGAGGTAGTAAGCAGACATTTTTAAAACGAAAAGACTCATCAAAATAATCTGCAGGCCAGTTTCGTTCTCAGCATAAATGACATGAGTTTCGCTCTTGTTAACTTATAGTTACGAAGAATGCAATACTGAGAAATTCTAGAGAATGACTGATCTGTAAAGCTATCGCAGTGACGACGCAGATGTTCAAAATTGACTTTTGAGAACTGTACAGCTATGATTTCGTTAACACTTTGACTGATACATGACCCACTAGTGGTCACTGAGGGGATTTTCATAATGCTGCTGACCGATCATCAGTCACAAACTCAGTTTTTATAACTACCTAATGAAAACTAGACAAAGAGACGATCTATTTAATTTTTGCTATTTTCAAAACTGATCGTTAAAGACAACTCTAATTAGAGTTGAATATTGAATTCAGGCTAAGCCCGCCGCAACTAACATGTTAAGATGCTAACCACCACATTGACCTACGCCACCAGGTGTACCCAGGTGGTCAGGTGCCTGTTATCAACGAGCCCACGAAGCAGAAAACGTCCATCCAAGACCAATGGGAGAGAAACGGGCAGTTCGAGCTGACGAGCATCGAGCAGGAGACTTACGAACGCTACTTCTACGGCAGCGAACATTGGAATTACTTCACTCAGGACGATGACCTCGGACCCGTAATTCTCTCCCTCAAGCAGGAGACCACAAACGGCAGAGACCAGTTCAGGTACTTCAGTTAAATAATTTAAACAACTTATTTACCACAAGTGATACAGCAGTAGATTTCTTCTCAAGTCTAAAACAATGGACACATTTGAGAACAGGTTACTTGTGGGCTTGAATAAGATCGACTTCTAAGGCATCCCATCATCAACGCTGTTTTAAGGTGTACAGTTATGTTTAACCTAATTTACTCAACTAAGGATCACACTAGACTGATCAATAAATAGATTTTCTCTAGATTCGATGGTAATTTTACAAACATTTTTTTATTAGTTTTTGAGTACTGGGTCTCATTGAGTGTTTTGTTCAATTTTGGGTTGTTCATTTTCACGACTTGCATTTCGAGCAACAAATAACTGACTACTGGGTAACTAATTTACTCTTACTAAATACTGGGTCAAATAAATAATGGGTCTCATTGAGGGTTTTGCTCAATTTGGGGTTGTTTCTTTCGCTCGACTTTCATTTTGTGCAACGGATAGTAGATTCGTGGTTATATTTAAACAATTCAAACAATTTATTTGCCCCAAGTGATACAGAGGTAGATTGTTTCTTAAGTCTGGTACAATGGTCAAATTTGAGTAAAGCTATCTGTGGGCCCGAATAAGTTTAGCGACTACTAGGGCATCCTACCATCAACGTTATTCAAGGGTGTACAATAATGTTGAACCTAATTCACTTAACCTAGTTACGCATTAGACTGATAGTTAACTCGAAATTCGATGATTCATTTCACAAAATAGTTTATATGGACTAGATGTTAATAGTATATTCTATAAACGATTCAAGAGCAGACTGAAGATCAACGATTTTAACCAACCATGGCAAATTACATTATCAGGACCAGTCATGTAGGAGACAAGATTTGACTTGGTTATCTTACACGACTAGTATTCTGATAGGAAATGAGATTCAAGATTTATTTTGAATACTTTGTAAGAATTAGATGGGAAATGAGATTCAATATTTATTTTGAATACTTTGTAGGAATTAGATAAGAAATGAGATTCAAGATTTATTTTGAATACTTTGTAAGAATTACTTTCACGAATCTCCGAAGGAATTGAGTACCAAGTTTTAGTTCCAACGAATAGGATACTGTGTTGCGACCGAGCCTTTGAATAATAAGAAAGCATGAATTTACTTCTATTACGGGTTAAATAGTCGTGATGATCAGTTTGTGCAGTTAATTATTGTTTGAGGTTATTGTCGCCATCATTGGTCAATGTTTTATAAATGGAATTACATATGGAGAGTTTGTAGAGATCCGTAAGTTTGAGTTTTGTAAAATTCTGAATGAATCATTTGTGTGAGTTATATTCTAGATTCTTTACCGCTCTAATGGCCCTTTTTTGCAAAATAAAAAGTTTATTGGTTTTATTTATTTCAGTTCCGTTCCATGCTTCTCTTCCGTTTTGCAAGTATAGTGAAATGAGTGTTCGGTGAAGCATTTGTAAAGCTGTTTCAGGCAGGAAATTTTTAACCTTATTTAGGATTCCGATGGATTTTGAGAACTTAGGACTAATAAGGGCGATGTGATCTTTGAAGGTCAGATATTTATCTATCATGATGCCCAGGAACTTACATGAGTCGGTTTCTTCGATTTCACCTTCGACAATTTTAATGCGTTGGAGAGGTATTTTTTCTTGTTTGAGAATGTAATACATTTTGTTTTATCGATATTAAGGCATATTTTATTAGCTCTAAGCCACAATGAAATCTTTTGGAGTTCGTTATTTATACTCTCCGCAATCAGAGCGGGATTTTGGCTTGGATGGACCTTAGAAAGCGTGCTGTCATCGGCAAAAAGTATAAATTGGAAATGTGATGTAGATTTAATGACATCATTCATAAAAATTAGAAATAGGAGAGGCCCAAGGACAGATCCTTGTGGAACTCCATGGCTGATTGTCTGTGGGTCCGATTTTGCATCGACAATGACAACATGCTGCTTCTGATTTGTTAGGTATGATCTGAACCAATCATGGGCATCCCCTCGAATGCCATAACAGTGTAGTTTCGAGAGTAACATGTTATTGTCCACACAATGGAATGCTTTTCGAAAGTCAAGAAATACAGAGAAGACAGGCTTTCCTTCATCTAAATTAGAATAAAGGTATTGTAAATAATTTAATATGGCCTGTGTTGTTGATTTTTTACAGCGAAAATCAAATTGTTTATCATAGAGAAATGATTTTTGTTGAAAATTAGAATACACTTTTTATACACAATTTTCTCGAATACTTTGCTAATAATAGGCAGCATAGAGATAGGTCTATGATTGTTTAAACAGGTTTTTTCATCACTTTTTACAGTAGGGGTTACTCTAGCAACTTTGAGGGAGTTCGGGAAAGTGCCTAGGAAGAGAGACTGGGTGATAATATTGGTAATGAACGGGGCTACAATATTAACAATAACTTGAAGTACTTTAATCGAAAACGTTTGTAGCCACTCGATCTATTTTTCAGGTTGTTTACACACGCAATTACATTGGAAGAGCTGGTAGGCGTAAAGAAAAAATGAGTTGTGTTCACGAATATGATCCATGTATTCCGGGTGATCAGTAGGTTCACTTGGAATACCATCAGCTGTAGTTTTCACAACGCGTACGAAGAAATTGTTGAAAAAATTAGCAATGTCTTTCTTCTCATGGTATTACATTATTTTCAACAACAGATTCAAATTTTTTATGATCGGCGTTATTCGGTTTTATAGTAAGATTCAAGCAGTCGCCAAGTCTTTTTAATGTCAGCTTTGAAGTGAGTAAACTTGAGCCTAAAGTAGCTTTTTTTGATGTCCTTATCTGGTTTGTCACATAGTTGCTGAATCTGTTATGTATTTCTCTAGATATTCGCCTTTCGCAAAGGAGGGCTAGGTACGCTTGACGTTTCTTTATATTTATCACTGTGTCTTCAGTGATCCAGGGCTTTTGTATATTTTTCGGTGTAATTGTGCGAGTTAGAATTGGACAACACTGATGGTTTACGGTAATTATAGTTTCAGTCAACTTTACTACTGCTTCATCAATGCTCGTTGCATCATTGTTTTGTTGAGAGATGTGCATTGTGCAATGTTGGCGTTAATTCTTCTAGAACGGTGCGCATTTCTTCCAAATTTGATTCGTTTAGTTTACGATATGAGTACGTTTCAGCCCGTGGCTTAGTGCAAGTGACACAGACATTTTTCTTAATAAGAAAAACTGGAAAAATGATCTAGTAATTCAGAAGTAATTATCCCAGGAAGACAATCAGTTGGGTCTGTCCTAAAAATGTGGTCGAGCAGCGTAGCAGATTCTTAGGATATCCGTGTAGGCTTTGTGATGATCGGAAGGAAAGATTTAGACTGAAAGACATTAAGGATATTTGAGAACAGTTCACAGCTTTCCTGTTTCAGTATATAATAATTGAAGTCACCGCAGATTATTATGTCAATGTATAAGGACCTGTTGAACTGCGACATAGTACGATTGAGCTCATTCAGGAAGGATACAGGACAGGCTGTAGGAGGCCCATACACCGTTCCAAGCATAATTCGTTTATCATTTCTAGTCAGTTCTACGGATACTGACTCTACATGATCTCGAGTCATAGTTGCACTTGCTATGAGTCTCGAGTCTTTGTGCTTAGATATGTACATACTGATGCTTCCGCCCCGCTTATTATTGCATAGCGAAAGGTAACTATGATAATTTTCTATTCTAACCATGTCTTTAGTTGAGTCATCTAGCCAGCTTTCGGTGACGCTAATCCCGTCGAAGTTATACTTTAGTTCAGTTATACGATTCTTCCACCGCTGGAAACACCTCTGGAAGTCTTCTTTTGGAATGGTGTTCAGCTCCATCATCGCGTTCAGCATTATCTCTTTTCTAATCTCAAAACGAGATCCTTTCAGTGGCGTCTTCAATTTTGAAAACAATCAGAAGTCGCAAGGAGGCAGGTCTGGAGAGTAGGGAGGTTGGCGAAAGGTTTTAATTCCATGTTTGGCTAAGAAAGTGTGGATCAATTGGGATGAATGTGCAGGGGCGTTGTCATGATGCAAGTGCCAGTTGTTCGCCGTCCACATGTCTGGTCTTTTGCGCCGAACTGCGTCACGGAGTCACCGGAGAACATCTTGATAGTACTCATTTGTCACTGTTTGTCCTTCCGGTGCGTATTCGTGATGCACAAATCCACGGACATCAAAGAAAACAGTCAGCATCACATCATCACGCGACATCACGCGACGACGGAACTGAACACCATGCCAAAAGATGACTTCCAGAGGTGTTTCCAGATGTGGAAGGATCGGTGGGCTAAGTGTGTGCAAGCAAAAGGGGCCTTCTTTAAAGGGGATTACGTTCCCAACTCCGTCAGGTATTCGACATATTTTTTCTGGCCATAGGCCGGATTCATTTTAGACAGACCTCGTGGTACATTGTGTCTCTTCCAATGTTGGATAGATTGACCTACAGTTCCAATACAGGAGAGAAAAATCGTGGCGAATTATTCGTTTAGTAATGTTGAATTTTGATATATTAGTATATTCGCAGTTTTCAGTTTCGTTTAGGTTTGGTGACTTGGTGCTCTTCACTACCCATAAAAATTTCCTGTTGTGGTTAAAAAATTGACGTAAAAAAATGCAGAGAACCTTGTGAAATTCATTTTCGCATATTTTATTTAGAATATTGTTTCTTCATGGCTTATATGCGTGTAATATCAAAACATTCCTAATTCCAAAGCACTAGTCTGTTTTAATGAGATTTGAACCCCATAGTCAAATTTTTCAATGAACGTAAAAAAATTCAAACTCAGGCTTTATGAATTTTGTCTAAATGCTCAATTCATTTTAACGTTTTATTCCTGACATTTGCAGAAATGTTATGTGCACAAGTGATTTACTGAGAGCTTGGACGTCTAGTTTGAATATCCGCAGTTGTTTTAAGCAGTTTGCACTATGTATTTGGCAAAACATACTGTAATGTCACTTTGAAAGATAATAATTGAACCAGCCTTCTAAAGCAAAATTTATTTTCAACTCAGTCCATTGCTATTTCAAGCGGGAGAAATGATGCGACAGCAGACACAGAGAAGGACGTTTCATGGCTACGCATAAGAAGATTGCTGCGTGCAGTATACTCAGCCAGATGCATCATATACGCTTACGGCCCTTTTTTAGTTAATCGAAGTTTTTAAGAACAACTGTAAAACTTCTAACTTTCAGTACAGGCAGGCAAAACGCTTTCCAGTGGAAGCGAAACATTTCAAAGCTGACAAAATAAGGTAATAAGTACAAGCTTGACTACCCCCTGCCCGCAGGATCATGGTGCGCGGCATATCGTACACTGTGCACGGAATGGTGCCCGCGTCGTGCGTGTTCGCTGACCGCTACAACAGAGAGGAAGTCGTCCGATCCTTCAGCAGGGAAATTAACCTGAATCCTCCGCTGACATTGGGGCAGCTGCCTGATATCCCTGAAGAACTCCTCAAACTTGATCAGGTGAGACGACTCAACAGCGGTGTTGGTTGAGTCTGCGGTGTTGTATCTGCGGTGTTGTGTCTGCGGTGTTGAGTCTGCGGTGTTGAGTCTGCGGTGTTGTGTCTGCGTGACTGTTTACGAAGCTCGTTCTGTTTCCCGACTTGTCCCCTGATTTCAGTTTAAGTACATTTAACATAGTCTTCATCATTACGACTGCATGTTTTTCGCATGGAGATAGGATCTAATGAATGTTTCAAAGCGCAACATTCGTACATCCTTTCGTGTTTTCCGGAGATTAGCAGGGTTCTTTAGATTATAATGGACATCTTTGCGACATCCTGGTAATGTGAAGCATATTTGTAAAGTTGAGAATACTTGTGAAGAGCATTTGCAGCTGCTGTGTTTCCTGGGCGCGAATTTCCAAGACGCTGCTCGGTAAAGAAAAATCTCTCAGAAGTCAATATGTCAAGTCGGTGACCTCTTTCGCTCTGGATACATAAGTTATTCAACGCTTGGAGATTGATGTTAAAAGATGGTGGGTAACTTCTCGTGTTTGCTGGCATTTATTTTAAAATAACTAACAACAAACGTCTAGGTTCCATGTGTCAGGTTTAAATATGAAACTTACTATGACCTAGGATTTTCATTGTACCAAGCCTTTCACTCATATGCAAATTTTCTTCAGAGCAAAATTTTGTAACTTTCGGTCTCATGAAAGCCCTTGAAAAGATTAGAGAATTGGCATTATAAAATCGGTGCCTAGTTGAGTTTAAAATCTGTGCCGGAAATGCGTCGTTAAGTAATTTTTGTTTAGATGATGAGTGTTGTGTCAGTTGTGCTTCAAGAGCACTTTCCGTTCATTGTATTCACTTGAACTCCAGATTTTGTCAATAAGCTTTTGGAACGATGAAATTCAACACATATTCCACATTCTTTTGAGATTTTCTCTTGAATGATGATTCATTTCAACAGCTTTGCTAATGCCAACCGTATTTAACACGTTAGCGGCAATGTCGCACTAAATGTCATCAGTCCGTTCCATGACGGGCACTAGACAGAGGGTGAATTCAATAAACTGATGAACACAGCTCTGCTTAGCACCCCATGTTGATCAGTACCGGCGCTTAGTATGGTAACGAAGAGTGACAATGGTTCGAAATATTGTCTCCATAACCGCCAAGCTGAAAACCATCTTGTCAATCAAGAACCCGACTCGTGACAGACAATTCACTTTTGCGCCAGAATTGTTTTCACCTCTAAGGAAATACGCGGAAATAATCAAGTTGTCAGGCACGATTTCCTCGACGTGTGAGAAAAAATGTATCTTGGCGCTATGCTAGGAGCATAAAAATATTGAAGCGTGACTTCTGAGATTTGCAGCTACCAGAAAATGGAAATTGTTGCATTATGTGCCACGGTGCATCTGCTGACGACGACCAGCATGTCGACAGCGTGCTGATGAAGAAGGACGTTGACTGAGATTCGAGTTACTGAGTTTCAAATGAGAAAGCGAGGTGGAATGTTTTCTCTCCCTTGCGTTCATGTCGAGAAGAAGCGTAGGAATAAAAGTCGTGGTTTAGGTATCGTGGAGTACTGGTCTAGCGGAGTGGTAGATTGGAAAATATTGAGTAGGAGGTGCAGGCAACGCCAAAAATTGTTGAGTGGTGTTTATGTGTCTTAACAATTAAATTAGTTACGATGCTGAAGTGGTAGTAGTAAAATGAAATTGTCAGCTTACTCGTAAGTCAATGTTTATATTTCATCTTTTCTAGCGGATACGGTGAAATGATACAAAATAGTCTTCTAATGGCGAAATGAAATTTCAATAACTTCAATTTCATAAATGATGGTCAGACCTGCGTAAATTTTAAATTCAGTTGAAAATCCCACTGAATTGCCAGTCTGTTCAAATTTCTCAACAACGACATTTGAAGCTGCATTAAATAATGAACTTTTGATGATGGTCTGGCACGAGGAACAGTGCCATCTTGCTCAGATAACCGAAGATATTCACAAGAAGAAATTTATCTGTGCTTTTTCACCTTAGTCTGAATATGGCTGGAGGTGACGACTGTGTAGCACTTTGACGCTCTCGGAAAAAATAAAATGGTTTTGACGTGAGTGTCGACAACTTTCCTATAGTCAGGAAAACATTTCACGCCTGAAAAATGATTTCGTTCGACGTTGAAAATGTCCCCTTCTTTCAATTTCGGGGTGGAAAATACCGAAACTTCGTATTTTTCCGTAAACAATTTGGGAGTCCATAGGTTGTTCTTTTAGAACAGTTGGAGCTCTGCAGCCATTGCAGAAACATGAGCATTATTCAGCTTCACCGATACCACAGTTTAACCAAATATTCTTCACAAACATTTTAGTTACATAAATTTAATGTTCGTTGATGTTTTAGTTAAATTAACATTACTGGTAACATATTTTTGCTGTAGAAATTGATCGGTTATACACACATTACAGTTCTTCAAATATTAAAATGACGTAATTTTTACTACAACACTCACCATAAATTTGAATAAACACCATAAACATCAAAATAAGATTTTAAAATTTATTTTATGTTATGCGATGAAATTAAACGACTGCATTTTTTACAGAAGACCAAATATTACAGAGACATTAATCTATTACGATTACACAGGCATTACGGATGCACATAAATCGCAGTTACACAAACATTATTAAATATTACACAACTTTTTCACTTACACAAACATTGGACGCTATTACACAACATTTACACTTGTTTCAAAAATTGCAGTAACATGACTGTACTTACCTTTTTTGCACGAGAAGACACAGCAAGTTTCATGTTCCCTGAGCTGAGCGCGCTCGGTCAGGTGGTGGTGGAGTGCATGCATTGCGATGTGCTGAGGGCGTCATAAAACTCTCCTTTTATGGCGAACAACTTTCTTCTATACAGTTTCCATTGCGTCTTTTCTCTCATAAAGTTCGCAGGTAACTTAGGTTACGAACTTTATTACATCATTCTACTTGCCATTGCGAGCAACGAAGTTCTCGTTAAGAGCATTTTCATGACCTATAGATTTTACACCCATGCCTCTCTACTCCGTGAATCACACTACTCCGTCACACTTTGGAGCGCATGCGCATCATCACTGACGTCCTTATTTCTTAAACCTTTTTTGACTTATGGGACGATAGAACATTGGCATTAAAACTACTATGCTCCTTGGCATGATCAGTCAGCCTGTAGCTTGTGAAATATGAATTTCTTAACATTGAAGAATGACGTACAACTTTAGGTTTGGGATAACTGTCGGATAAGCTCGATATTCAAGCTCATATGCAATGGACGTTTTTCCCACGAAAAGGTTAGTTCAGGCGCGAAATAACATCAAAATGAACGGGCGTGAGGTACAAATCATCACAACACACAAACAAGCGCACATTTGACAGTTTAACATGCGTTGGAGTATAATTGCTACTTTATAATGTACTTTCACATATCTTGAGGCCTTATATTTTTAATCGGGCGATTCGTTGAAAATCTTATTCGAGAATAAAAAGAAGAACCAGAATAAACACGAACATTACATTCATTGCAAGCGTTTCGGAATTAAAATTGCATCGTCAGTACTGTAACAGGAAAATTTTTTTTTGTCTTTAAAAAATCAAAATCAAAAGTATATTCCACAAAATTCTCTAAATGTCAAAAAAGCCGAATTTATTCATTCATACACAAACAATAGCACACTTCTAATTTACTCAAGCACACATGTACACGCTAATTCAGATACACCAGCGAAACACACTGTGCATACACACACACGCACACACACACAACACACACACACAGAATTACGTCAGTAGGTGGGGGCAATTGATAATGAACAGTGCTGTTTCAGCACTGATGGAATTTTAATTCCGAAACGTTTGCAATGAATGTGATGTTCGTTTTTACTCTGGTTCTTCTTTTTATTCTATCTTGAGACCTGCTTTATGTTAGTCCGTTGTTTCTCCTGTAGAGTGTTGCGTACTGAGGTTCGTGTTATGACGCTCAAAGACAATCTACAAGATTTAACTCACATCGCGTGCAAATTTAGTATTCAATTCGAGTAGAATGATGGATTTATGGAATGCATTAAGTGCAATCGACTGTAAAATAGCCGTTAAATAAAAAGATCATAGTTTTCAAAACCTGAATGTAGCAGCAGAACACTGCTCTTGAAAGTTAGGGAGTGAATGAGCCGTTCAATGCGTTGCTTCTGAGATCTTCCATGACGCCAGTTTGGACTTTTGCAGCTTAAAGTGAGTTATTTTTCTTCCGTGGTCAGGTGTTCATCAAAAGCGAGCTGAAAGTGGGCGTGGTGTACGTCAAGGAAGGCCAGTACACTGAGGAAGAAATTCTCGACAACAACGAGAGCAGCATCCTCTTCGACGAATTCATACAAATTTTGGGAGACAAAATTCGACTTAAAGGTGAGATTTGCGCTTTGACACGAGCTAACCATGTAAAACTGAAAAATATGCTTGTCTTACGTTAATGTTTTATGATCATGTTTTTCAAAATATTCCGTTTGGCATTGTAGGTGCATCGGTTGGTTTAAACTTTTAGATTGCAGTAAGTTTCAGCATCAGTCCTCAAAACTCTCACCGCAATTGAGTTTCAATTCGAGTTAAGTACAGAACTTCATTTTTACTCATCGCGGTCACCGTGTTATCATGGTTGTCGTGATGACTATCGTTTAATAAATATCCATTGTTCTGCATTGTACAATGTTCATTGCACTGCATGTATTGTCGAATTAAGATGATTTTTTATTAGCTACTTCACATCAGAAATTGATTTGCAGAATCATTTGTTTGTTTCTGACGCAGTGATGAGAGTGCAGTCGAGTGTTCTTGACAATACAGGGGCTTAAAACTGCAAGGATACCTCCCGCTGAAATCGAACTTTGATGAATTGATGAAATTTGCGCTCAATTCTCAACACAATGCAAGGGAAGCTCTTGTTTCATCAGAAACAATTATCCGCCGACAAAAGTGAGCGCGAAGTTTACCTCTTCGTGAAGTAGTCACATTTGAGAGGATTGGCCAGCTGAACTAGGATCATTTGTTTGTTTCTGACGCAGTGATGAGAGTGCAGTCGAGTGTTCTTGACAATTCAGGGGCTTAAAACTGCAAGGATACCTCCCGCTGAAATCGAAGAACTTTGATGAATTGATGAAATTTGCCCTCAATTCTCAACACAATGCAAGGGAAGCTCTTTTTTCATCAGAAACAATTATCCGCCGACAAAAGTGAGCGCGAAGTTTACCTCTTCGTGAAGGAGTCACATTTGAGAGGATTGGCCAGCTGAACTGTTGGCCGCCGTCACACGGAGACCAAATGGTAACGTTTCGTCACAATCATCTACAGTCAGCGGCACTAGTCGGTCTGTCCAGGGCCACGAAACAATCATATTTCAGCCTTAGTTGGACCAAACTGGCCCCAAACTAAGGCTGACATCTGACGGTTTCGTGGCGCTAGACAGACCCGAGTAGTACCGCTGACTGTAGATGATTATAATAAAACGTTACCATTTGGTCTCAGTGTGACGGCGGTCTAATTGCGTTCTTCTTTGTAACTTCAGATTGTGTGATGAGCAAACTGAACGTGTGTGCACGTGAGCATTCAACTGCGGGGCAAAAAACGCACTCTGCTCGCAGAAAGTCAAGATAAAGAGCTTGCCCATCATTTTAAATAATGCTTTGAACTGAAGCCCGGTTCGGTTAGAGGGCTGATAGAAATCGTCGCATGGCTTCGTTTTGATCCTAGTCCATATAGTGCTGTAGGGTCCACGGCTGCATCGCAAGTCAGGAACATTCAATACTCAATATTGTTCTAGTATTCCATGTTTTTAGAATTCTTGCGTTTGTGCGTTCATGTGATCTGCAGGCTACAACGACATCTTGATTGAATTGCCATATAATTGAATGCATTTCATTCTTGCGTTCCACCGGGTTTTTCCTAAATGTTTTGTTCTAGATTTGATCACATTTTATTAACTTTGACGTGGCTGACTGTGCATGCGCGCTCAAATTTTCTGTAATTCTGTTCTAAATGTTCTGTTTTTATATATCTTGGAATTGTATTTCATGAAATAAAATTTTAAAACTCGGAAAGTATCATTGTTCGTTGATTGCTCGTGAGAATTCAAATTACACAAATGTTGACTCAACGTTAATTGTTTATCAAGTATTCAAACTGATGGCATATTTTTATTTCTTGAACTGTTAACTGGCTCAACTTTGTTTTCGAAAGATGGAAGAATGAAAACATGAAAGAATATCTTCAGGAACGCTGACTTTTTGCTCTACTAAGTCAAGGTGCAATTTGTTGCTCTGGGGAGCTGTTTTTGTTTTTTTAATATTTTCACACCTCTAACTCGAGTTCAGATGTACCTCTATTTCTTTTATTGTGTTTATTGCACAGTAAAACGTGCCATAGTCGTTCTCATCTCTAGCTCTGATCTTATTGCTGGCCCGTACAATAGGGCGCTGCTCATTGGTTGAAGACTTGTTGGTTCTCTTCTTCTCAGCGACTTCAAAAAAATTTAACCGCTCAAACTCGGATCTGCTATGTAGGTCTTCAAGCAGATTTCAAGCTTTTAAACAGCACAAAATATCGATAAAAATTTCAGCCTTCTTAGCTGAGCTCAAAGAAAATGAGTAATAATTATAAAATAGGTAAATTATTCACGTTTTCTGGACGAACAATAATAGTTATTTGTAATTCTAACATTCCCACCTATTTACATCTGACAATTTAATCAATGACTAAACACTCACAAAAGAATGATTTTTTCGTAACCATAGCGAATAAATTACAAGAAATGAAAAACATTTTAATCACTAGCTTGCAGAATTTTTTTAACATCATGTTTCCTCTCTAAAACTCTCACTCTACGCATCTCAAACACTAAAAGAGTTTCTTGGAAGATTATTCACGTCTTAATTTGAAAGGTAAATTTTTCGTTAATTATTTCAGCCCATGAAAGTAGAAACGCGGCTTACACTTTCACAACAATTTTATACTGTACGTTCGATACTTAAACTTCCTCAGCAAGTGTAAGGGTAACCTTTTCCTAACTCTTGGGGGACTGTCTTTTTTGACAAAGTATTTATAAGCAATCTCGTGAGAAATTCTTTCCTTTGTTTGCGCACGAACAGAGAGACGAATTTGCCTGCATGTCGAGTATCACCAAGCGTTGAAAAGATGCCATCTGATCAGTATGCAATTTAATGTTATGCAAAGGTTCTATCGAGTGAACGAACATGCTAGAGAATTGTTGCTTTTACCTCGTAATAAGTTCACACCAGCTGTGTATTAAATAACTCGCATAGATTTTTGCCGCGATTTGTTACGGCAGTTGACCGAGTACCAAGAGGTTTTGGACGTGCGTTGTCTTTGTGGATGGATCTCGCGAAAGTTCTCTTATCGCTATTAATAAGAATCCACGTCGTCTGGGTTACATTGCTGTCAAATCTATCCCTTGTATTGGAAAGTTTTAAGTATTTTTTCTAAAGATATTAAATGATCTACTTGCATGCCTACAATTAATGCAATCCCAAACCTGCATTTCTTGGATGACAGAAACAATTAAACAGCATCTTCTCTGAAGGTCATATAAGATGCGGGGAGCCTTTCTTTGAAATTTAAGTTATCGTTCACCCCACAACCAGCCATCGAACAGCGACTTTGACCCTACATCCGAAAATTATAACCATGATCTCAATGCACTCATTAGCACTATATTTTTGGACCACTCTTTTTATTCCATGCTAGTGAGCGAGAGAATTGCTCAGGAGGTACATTTTCTTTTCTGTGGCTGGATCGAAAAGCAATTCTGAGCCAGGCTTCACACAGCTTTTGTGGGAGACAAGTTCCCTGTGCCCCAGGATGATATTCATCAGTCACGTCACTCCGCAGAGATGACGAGAATGTCTGTCTGTTAGCAGAGATTGATGCAAAAGCCAATGGAAGATCAAATTCCTCTGCGCAATCTGTGTTTGTAGTCTTTCTAGAGACTCCTGTGACGCCGAATTTGTTTCGCACTTTTGAAGAGCATGACGATAAACTCTGCAATTTTGGAGCGAATTTCATAACACACATAGTTGCACCTTTGCGTTGATAAAGTTTTGATGACAAAAATTGGGTTTTCAAATTTCTGATGAAGGAGTGTGAGTTGAATGTGATCATCATATATAGAGGATGTAAAATGGACTTCTTTATCTACGTGAGGAGAACACAGATTGGAAACTATTTACTCAAAAGAAGTTCAGTGCCATACTATTAAAAGTTCATAAAAGTCCTTTTCTTGACAAAGGGCTCACGAGGGTGCGAGGGTTAAAATACAATAATGATATTGTTGAGAAATTAAATTAATGCAGCGGCCCTCTGAAATGTCTTCATTTACATATCAAAGGGCTACGCTGTACGGACATTTCCATGTTCTGCTTGAAGTTCGCTTCGATACCCTAATTTCTCTAAGCAAATGATTCATGCGTTCCTGGCTTCATGTATTTATTTTCTCCCGCAACTGCTTGGTCGGTTACAGGTTTCGACAAATACAAGGGAGGCCTGGACACCGTACACGACCTCACCGGCCTGTACAGCATCTACACCCACTGGCGCAGCATAGAGATCATGTTCCATGTGTCCATGTTGCTGCCCTACGAGAAGCACGACCCGCAGAAGGTATGATCCATCTATAAGCCTTGAATCTATACATTCAATTGAGATTGCTTCAGTGAATCAATCTGAGTGGAAATACCCTACGTCGGTTCTTTGTTGTAACTGTGTATAAAAAATTCAGGCCTCGTCTATGACACTGCTGATTGAAACATCAGATTTTATTTATAATGTATTATGTCGTTTTTGAAACGAATACTATTTTCAAATACGGGACCTGTTGAATTACTGATGCAGGCTCAATTTCTCTGTTTCTGTGTTTAGACGGCATTTTTTTTTGGATTCAGCATTCCAGCAATCACTCGAGTACACGGAGACTTTAGAATCTCTTTTAAGATAGATAACATCTTCGACTACAGTGTTCATTGAAAGTTTAAGTATTCCCAATTTCCGAACTTCAAATTTTATTTAGTAAAAGTAAAAGCTAGAGGCTTCGAGTTTTTTGGACCAAGAACTGGTGAGTTCAAGAGCTAACAAAATTGATTGGGCAATTTTCATTGTATAAAGAGACTGAATTAGATTATTTAAAAATTTTGAAGTGCAGTCGAAAAAATATTGAAACCGAACGCTGTGTTTGGAATTCGTTCTGAAGTGACAACATCTATTGCGTTTGATTAAAACCAGAATGGGTTTCAATGGTTCAGCAAATCACTGATTCCGAACTGAAAAGAATGAGCAAAAACAGGCAATTGAGCCAAGACATGATCGAAGCGACCACTAAGTAGTATTTGCTTATGTTAGGTTGTCCTTGCATTGAAGTAACCGACGCCAGGGAATTGTGAACCACAATAATCATGGTATATAGTATACTTTATGATTCCCCTATTTTCTAACGATTCACGCATTTTTGAACGATTTTCGTATTTCCAAACGATTCGCTTATTTTCAAACGATTACTACACTTTCAAACTGCTATTAGTGTGAATTATCTTAATTCGACGTAGTTACGAGCTTGATCAACAGTGTTTTACGTTGCGTGGCGTAGCCAAGTAAGCTTAATTAAAAGTGACTACGCTACCAGCTGTTCCACTCCGATGTCGGAAATTGTATTACAATCGAGCCTTTATTCATCGTATCTTTATAAGGTTACCCACGAATTCTCTCAAAATGGATTAACTTATTCGTCTACGTAGAAAATACTAACTGTTTATAATGCACATTTTATACCAGCTCGCTCTTATAATATGAAGCCATCAGTTTATACAGAAAATACCCAAGTTCATATCACACATTTCATACCTGCCGTGCTAATTATGTAATGCCATCTATTCTTTTAGAAAATACCCTTTTTATAAAACATTTTATACCTGCTGCTCTAATTATGTGAAGCATCTCTGTCGCCTCCACTTGAAGCTTCAATGATGTCTGAAATTGAGGCTTCTTTTTTCACAGCATTTTTTAACGCTAAAATTTGTGACATTCTCTGAACGGTGTTGGGTTTCTCCAGCTGTTATTGAAGCGATGCCAGCTCATGCTGTGATCTCTTCAGGCGAGTTGGAAATTTTACCTGAGTACGTTGAAATTCAAATTTTGCCTTAATAAATTCAAATTCAAATTTTGTCTCAAAATATTGAAATTCGAATTTCACGTGCGTATATTAAAATAAGAATTTGGCACAAGTAATTGAAATTCAAATTTAACGGGCGTATATTAAAATAAGAATTTAGCATAAGTAATTGAAATTCTAATTTAACGGGCGTATATTAAAATAAGAATTTGGCATAAGTAATTGAAATTCAAATTTAACGGGCGTATATTAAAATAAGAATTTAGCATAAGTAATTGAAATTCAAATTTAACGGGCGTATATTAAAATAAGAATTTAGCATAAGTAATTGAAATTCAAATTTCACGGGCGTATTTTAAAATAAGAATTTTTCATAAGTAATTGAAATTCAAATTTCACGTGCGTATATTAAAATAAGAATTTGGCATAAGTTGTTGAAATTCAAATTTTCCCTCAATATCTTACGGTAAGAGTTTGTTTAATTTGACTTGCAAATATTGGCTAAAGGGAAATGGCTAATGCAAATATTAAGTGCTGATGTACACGTGAATTCACTTGCGATTCATTTTCTGGAATTATGATCTCAGTCCAACGGGTGAGCACAAAAATTGTGAAGCTAACACCATGTATGGACCTATTGAGAAGCACGCAACTGGGACATGTACGCGAGATCGACGTATCATTTTTAAGTTTTCCGGGTACATTCGTATTGTAGCCCGAGTAAAACTAACAACTATACATTAAAACTGCGAAGTACAACTAAGCTTACATTTACATTTTAACAGTGTCACCACGCTGCGTGCTACGGAGGAATTTTATACCACATGATGAAATTCCGGTACTTCATTTCTCTGCAGCCTCATATCTGGTGAAGATTTTTTAGACGCAAGCGAACTCGGACAGGAAAAGAAAACTCATTCTTTTACCGTCAAATGTTTTACCAATAAAACAACTGGAGGACACAAACACGTCTCACCCGATCAAGCCCTCAAACACTCATGACTTATAATACTTGAAAAATATTTCCTGTTTCTAGTCATTTAATTGTCGAATTACACTGAAAGTTCTTGTAGTGCGGTTCTGATTCCGAGCTTTCTTTATCCCTTTTTCTGGCTGTAGTGTTTTTCACCGGCAAAAGGAATCCGGCAGCCGAAAATAACAGCGAGGGCTTCCGTCTTTTTCTCGTATTTTGAGACATGCTGGCCGGACGGCCGAGTTTACTGGGTTGGGTGGGGCCGGTGCGTCCCTGAAACATTATATTCTGTTCACAACACAACACCAGCGTCGGCCTCGGCTTTGTTTTGTGTCTCGTCCTGGCGACGGCAGGTTGGCAACCACCCTTACCCCACGTGTCTTTATTTCTTCTACACTAACGTACTTGTCTTTTTCAGAGTAATAATTTTGTCTAAATTATTCTGAATGAATGAACGACCCGTGCCTTTATTTCTCTTCATTTCTCAAGCTTAAGCGTGCGGTATATTTTGCACTGTAATTATTTTCTCCAAAGCCAACGATACTGAGCAATTGAATACCGAAGAAGATGGTGATTATTGAAGGAAACTACCTAAGTGCACTGTGCAGTTGACGCAAAATGAATTGGGGTAGAAATAAATGAGAGAAATTAGTGAGAATATTGAAGAGGTTTTGTTCACTGAGTGCCACATCTGATGTCATATATATGTCAAATAACGATTTGAGTTAATCCTCTCCCTGGATGCTAAAATAAATATCTTCACTCCTGACGGTTGTGGCAAGAGTTGCATGAGAAGTTCGGGTTCTGCAAATCGACTGTAAGAGAACTTTCATCACTTTAGCATCTCGTACATGTAAACACCAACCAAAAACTGCAATGAGCTATTTATTAAGTTGGAAAGTGGCCCGTTATTTTCAGTGAGGGCTGTAAATTGTCTTAATATTTTTTGTCCCGAATAAAACAATATTAGAAACATCAAATAATCTTCAATCCACAATGAATTATTTGAACATTTTCTTATGTGAAACCTTTTAGGTAAATCAGCGTCATAAAGGCTGTGATTTGGCTGATTTGATAGCTTTAACATGTTCATAACGATGAGGCTTAAAAAAACATTAAAACTATTGAGTGAAATTATCAATATACGCTAAACAGAAACCAACTCTAAAATTGTTTCCTCGAGATACAGTTAAATTTCACGATCTAGCAAATTTGCGATTAATTAGTATGCTTGTTTTGCAATCCGTGACACTCG
>JACJUY010000270.1:59060-71779 GCA_014220935.1 Platorchestia sp. MABIK
AACCACAACTCTTTTATTAGTCAAAGATTGAAACAGAGCAAGTTCAATGCACACTGTGATAGGCAGTCTTGGCTATTAAGTGAGCTCAAAATTCATCCTTCATACACACTTAAACATACATGCACACATCCTTCATACACACTTCAATATACATGCACACATCCTTCATACACACTTCAACATACATGCACACATCCTTCATACACATTTCAACATACATGCACACATCCTTCATACACACTTAAACATACATGCACACATCCTTCATACACACTTCAACATACATGCACACATCCTTCATACACACTTCAACATACATGCACACATCCTTCATACACACTTTAACATACATGCACACATCCTTCATACACATTTCAACACACATGCACACATCCTTCATACACACTTCAATATACATGCACACATCCTTCATACACACTTCAACGTACATGCACACATCCTTCTTACACACTTCAATATACATGCACACATCCTTCTTACGCATTTCAACATACATGCACACATCCTTCATACACACTTCAACATACATGCACACATCCTTCATACACACTTAAACATACATACACACATCCTTCATACACACTTCAACATACATGCACACATCCTTCATACACACTTCAACATACATGCCCACATCCTTCATACACACTTCAACATACATGCACACATCCTTCATACACACTTCAACATATATGCACACATCCTTCTTACACACTTCAACATACATGCACACATCCTTCTTATACACACATGCAAAGTCTTGAAGCCAAGTGTTGAAACCTTAGCACGAAAAATTGGTGAGACACGGCCAAACAGAGCACGTAGTTTTTCGTTAGAGTTATGTTGGATAAATTGTGATGTCTTCTCTTTGACTGAAACGAGGGAGAAGTTATGTAAACTCCCCATTGAACTTCGACTCGGATATATGAGTTAATTTTCGCAATATTTTTTGCCTAATAGAGTTAAGTAACAAAATTTTCGAGTTAAAACAGCATTGGGTATTTAAATTTAATCCTGCTCGAACAAACATCTGGAGAGAAAAGTTAAATGGGATTTTCAAAAGTCAAAACGTGGTTATCGTGCACTAATTTTCTCGTTACTTTTGAAAATATCATTCTGTTACCCCTAGATTTTCAACTTACATAAGAATTCTCACTAAAGTATTACGATTATGATACTTTCATGACAAAACTTATTAAAATAAAAATTTCAAAGAATTTTTATTCTACTAAAAACTCAAAACTCGTTGCAACATCAGCCAAGACCGTTGCCTAACAGCAGCCTCCGATGCAAAATTTAGCGCTTGTGTCAGAAATGCTTCATTTTCATCAAAAGAACCACAACGTGTAGTGGGGACAATGGGCAGAGGCCTTCGAATCTCGAATAAAACTGCGAGCTGAGTCCATCTTGTGGACTTCTTTTGTTCAGAGATCGCGTTGCTGCGATGCATTTGCAACACCGCGCCCGGCAGGTCGGTAGAAGCTTTACCAACACTTGATGTGCTCCGACCCAGAGCTCTCCAGCCCGTCTTCTGGCACAAAATGGCATGAGTGTTGTCGCCTTGCATTCAAGGAAAAGAAACGCTCTCTTATGGAAGCGATGCTATCTTTCTTGGGTACGAAGAGGCCTTTAATGCTTTTTTTTAGTCACATTCAACATCGTTGGAGGGTTGTCCACATGAAGAGCTGAGTGCTGCATGCGCCTGTGCAGGCTGCAGTTCAAGCACTTCTTCGATGGCTTTAGTGAATTGCATTCTTGTATGCATACGAATATGGATTCACTGCATGATATTAGTTTGTATCCCTAAAACTTGGCTAATCGCAAAAACAGAATTAATTAATGCAAGACTATTTCAAGATCTGAACTTGGAATACTCATACAAACCTTCTGCATGAAATCTATGCAGCGTGTAATAAAGCTCGGCTACGAGTTTCTCAGATTCGATTTGTGAACACAAACCAATATATGAAGATATTGATATATAAACTGCCCATCGAAATTAGTGAAGTTGTACGAAATTAGCAGCCTTTATGGATTGTGAATATCATATGAAGCTTACCTATTTGGAACGTCTTCGCTGTGGCTGAGGAGGCTTATACTAACTTTCAATCTAGTATACTAAATAATTGAACGTCGTATTGGTAAACTCTTTGACCACGTCTGGTATGCATTTGCAGTCAGAACACAAAGGGACCCGACGAGCACTAGAGGGAACCTGTCCTTCTGTCTTGTGACTAGGTGAAGTTGAAGTCCAACAAGGACCCTGAGAGCCAGTTGGTGTGTTACGACGCTCTTACTTGGCTATTCCAACCGAAGTTTGCAGGCCGCATTGCTTCGTCTGGCGGCGGTGATAAGGCATGCCGCTTCTTGCGCAGAATTGCAGTGCGGGGCGTTGGTCTGACTCGATCATTGTCCGTAGCTCTCTTGTGCCAGCCTCACACTCCTGCTTCCTGGATTTGTTCAGTGTCTTCGGTCCTTATAACTATTCTACAGCCTTTGGAAATGATGTGTCTTTGGAACTGAATTTACTATTTCAGTTTGCGTAAGAGCAGTCCAGTCTGGTCAAGTCAGTTCTTTTGAGGAAAATATCTCAGTCATTCGAATCGCATAGTTTGGAATTAGCTCTCTGACAGGTATATATATTTATTTATTCTTCCTATAGTATTTGTAAGTTTAGGGATTATAAATGATTTGATTTTTCTTAACCATTTAAGGTTTCAAATTGTCAACTTTAACTCATCCGAGGATTGTTGTTGCTACGAAACTGACAAAAGCTGGGGTATGTTTGAATGTAAATGAACTTTCAGAAGTTGAAAAATGAAATATTGAGGACTAATTTTCATTTTAATTTATAGTCTTTCTTTGCCAAAATAAACCATTGATAATCCCTTGTAACAGAAGTGCTTGTGAATTAATCAAAACCGCCAAAATGATAGATCAATTCTGCAAAAACCACCTACAATAGATGGATAATTGATATACATCAATGTACAGTCGCTGCCCCTGACTGTTCCATTCTAATTTCTAGCTGCAGAATAAACAGAAAAACACACGATGTGTTCAATACCTTATTACTTGAAAATAAAATCATTTGAACGACTCAATTTCGTGTCAGAAAGCATCAATCAAACGATGCCGCAGGGCTTTGATCGTCACTGCATTCGTCGCTGTTATTCAGAACAGCGGCCTGGCTTTATTAGGACTGTGGCGTCCTATCAAGGACGCCCTTTCAAATGACACTTTTTTGAAGCTTCCGTCAGAGACACATTCAAAGAATTGAACTAGCTTCCCAACAGAGGACACGTGCCCAAAAATTGGGGAATTCATTTTTACGTGTCTCGTAACTTGATCGTTTTACTCGTCCTCGTTTTGATGTATATAGAATTCATTTTCTCCGTCGTCTCTCATGCATGACGTTAACTGAAAATGATATTCAGTGAGAGTGTTTCGTAGGGCATTTTTACCCCGACTGAAGCAACTAGAAGAGGATTCTCTCTTGATTTTGGAGTAATGAAACATTATACAATGCCGATTCTACTCCTGATAACATGAATCCCTAGAAATAATTTATGTGCTGTATAACTTAATTGGTGTAGCAATGGTCTGCCAAAAATTTTGAACACTTAAAGTGTAATCATTCGTTGTTCGAAAACAACCGCTGTTTATGAACATTAAGCTTCACGTCGATGAAATTGCTCGTTCATCTTTATAGGCCTACATCTACTTCTAATTCACTTTCAGTTTTTCCGCCTCGTGACCTTTTCTCTCTCGAACATGTTCTAAATTTAGTGTGTCAATTCATGAAAAATATATTCACCGGGAATTCTTCTAAATGAAACTCTGGCTCATTAACCTGAGAAACGTTGATCATATTAGGTTTCTTAAAACAAGGATTTAAACTGCGCGCGTATTCTTATTTGTGTGTTTGTACGTCCAGAATAGCTAGAATACCGCACCCAGAAGTTACCATGAGTTACCCTGAACGTCGTGAAGTTTACAGCATCTCCAGAATACGCGCGTTGTTTCATTAATGAGAACCTGCAGAATTATTACAGGTCTCCAGCAGCTTAACTTGTGAAATGCAAATTAATTTAAATTGTTAAAATCACTCTGTATAATTAATTGCGAAGAAACTGCAGAATTGTTACAGGTCTCTATAGCAGCTTAACTTGCGGAATGCAAATTAATTTAAATTTTATAAAAAGCTTATAATTAATTACTAAGAAACTGTTGAACTATTATAGACCTGGAGCAGCTTCAATTGTAGAATCCTGTGAAAATAAAGAAGAAAAAGTTCTTAATGAGTAGTTAATGAACGTCACTGAACAGCTTTTAATTTTTTCACACAATTATGCATCACAAACACACTAGACTAATTACGCTAATCTTGATTCGGGTGATTGTAGTATGGTAAGAATGGTGTTTTGAGTATTGTTACATGAAATGTCATATAAATATTAAAAAATTGTGACAAGAAATGTCGTATGAGTATTCAGAAAATTGCTACAAGAAATATCAGACAAGTATTTAGAAAACTGTTACAAGAAATATCAGACAAATATTTGGAAAACTGTTACAAGAAATGCCATATCGTTATTCAGTAACTAGATTTTCTACTAACATTTGAATAACCTGTATATTTTCTTAGGATTGGTGGGCGTATATTTAGCTCTTTAATGCACTAGCGCACGATGTTAATGTGAGTGTAGGCATGATCCCACGTAGTCTAGAAGGAAGAGGTAAAGGTTCGCTATTGAACACATTGATTTTAACCTGCACACAGCGCTAATTTCTTCAAAAATAAGACTTATGATGCACTTTTTTCGTCTGTTTTATTCAATTGACGCTCTATACATCAGAATTTTAACACTGATATTTTGCGCTCAACGTAAACATTCTTCAGATTAGTCAACGTTTTATGTTGTTCACATCACTAATTTGTTCAAAAATAAGACTTATGAAACGATTTATTCCTCTTTCATTCATTTGACGCTTTGTACATCAGAATTTAAAATTTGACATTTTGCGTTGAACCTAAACATTCTTCAGAAAACGAATTCACCTCTTACACCATGTTTCTTTTCGTGTAAAATTTGATTGAACATATTTTTAACAATTATTAATGAATTCCTTTTGCATCTCCGTGGCACGTTATCTTTCTTTGTAACATACATTATCTTGAGAACAGTGAGCTGATGTAGATAATTAACATTTATTTGAGATCAATAACAAATCGCTCTGATGTGCTAGCAGTCTATAGTCTTTCTAATTGCACTGTAATCACAGTTGGCGTGCGACTGTGAAATTTTTCGCTCATTAAGATTTTCAGTTCACCATTTAATATTGAGTGGGAACTTTCATGGAGTTCGAGAAAAGTTGATGAAAGAAGTGTCATTTGCCAAAGCGGAAAGACGATGTCATTGCACTAATTCTCTTCATCTCGTCTCCGATTACTATGCAGGATGGAAGCAGATGTGCTAACGCTTTTCTATGTACTGTGTGTTATTAAGAAGAAAATGTTTCTAGGTGGTCTTGAAAACTCATTGGCAGTTTTTTCAGACACTCCTTTGCAAATATCTTCGTCGTGGTCTCGGGGGAAATGAAAACACAAGCCGTATCATCAAATGTTTTCATTGAAGTCTCGTGGAAAATGAGAACAGGACTCGTATCCAGCATACAGTTTTCATCTGCTGCAGCACTGAACTCAGCGCAGAAGCAAATATCTCAGAATGGCTTGCTGTTATTTAATTTGTACATTTACAACGTAAATGTCTTGATTCGTATCGAGCCTACATGTATGTACAGTTTCCATCTTTTGCACCACGGAACTCAAAGAAGTAGAAATGATCTCCGTAGCATTTAAAATTACTCGTTTTTTATGAGTGGAGTTACAACGAAAGCGTCGTGTTCGTATCCAGGCTGCAGTTTTCATATTTTGCAACACTGAACTCGAGGCTGTGAAATAGATGTAAGGAAGATTTCCGGTTATTTTATGTGTGCAGTTACAACGTAAGCGTCATCTGGGCAACGACATCGTGTGTGTGGTGTTCCTGGAGGCCGACAACACGCACTTCAGTCCTGCGTGCATCAAGTCTCACTTCCTCCACACTTTCATCATCGTCCGGACGAGCCCCAGAATCAAGTTCAAGCCGACGAGATATGAGGTGGGCTAGAATTTAGTCAGTGCCCTAAACACAAAGGTCACATGGATCTTTCCAGTTACGTGGAAAGGTCAAAACGCTTCGTAGATAAACGTGACCACAAAATTCAGCATGAAATTAGGCACCGATACATGAGCTAATTTTGATGAAGTCTGTAAGTCCTTTTTTTTATTGAATTGTAAACTCTAACATTTTGGAGTTTCCTTGGTGCGAATAAATTGAGGGCACTCATCATTATAACGTAATTGTGGTAAAATGGATGCACTCAACCGTAGGCATTGAAAAAAATTCTCATTTTCTTCTGTTGCATTAGATGCGCGAATGAATAGAGTTACGGTGACAAAGAATAGGTGACAAAGTTGTGTAAGCCTCGAAGTTGTCTTTAATACTCATACGCCCATTACTGAAGTCTGACGCTCATTCTCCTTTATGCTGTCGTAAAATTACCATGCACAGTTTACTCTGAACCATTTCATCTTCTTATCGAACAAAGACTCTGCGTGGCACTCTAGATGCTCAGTTAACTCGGGCCGTCGTTTTTGTTTCTCTCAAAAAACACTCAGTCGTGCTCTGTGTTTGTAAAGGTGACTACAATATTGTTGTTCGGCCGCCGGACTAAAGCCGAAAGAATCGCTCTTCAAATGTGTCTCTTTGCCCACCTGGGAAATCCACTTGAATGCAAGGCATCGCCCTACCCGCTTATGGAGCATTGCTCATTATTCGCTCTCGAGTGTGCACCCGCTTGCCCGTTTGGTAAAAGAAGTTTGGCGATATTTCCTCAACAATCTCCGTCCTCACTGGAAGGATGATTTTTCCTCTAAACCAAATTGCGCATGCTCTACCTGCATTTCATCATGTTTCATTTCAGGAAGCAATGTCACGGGTTTCCTTTCCCTCGGGTGTGCAGTATTATTTGGGGATGGCGTTCTTAGCGAGTGTAGTTAGTGTCGCTACAAATTTGGACATGACATGCTGTGGCCACTCACATCTTTTGCATCATTTTCTTATGTTCCATTATGTCAGTTACTGCACTTGTTTTAAAGGGAAGTTTTCGGTTTTGACAGAACGCGCGAGTTGCTCGATGCAAATCAGTGTTGAGGCATTGATTTTACTATATTTTTAGGTGAATTTATTTATGGTACGATGGTCATGAAGATAAACATTTGTAGAGTGAAATCAAACACTGAGTACAACTGAGGAAGATTTCAGCAATTCAAAATCAAAGCTTGGGAATATGAACGAAGCTGAATCAAAATGTAATTGGCCTTCTCGACTGATTTGATCATCATGTTTCATGATGATTTGACAATTATTTAAAAGTGACTGCTTGTAGAACGTAGCATTTTAAGTCTCTACTCATGAGAGGAAAGTAGACTGGAAGGATAGCTATGAAATTAGGTAATCTTCATAAAATTAATAGGACTTTTAGAATCAGAGACAAAAGATTCTGCTTCTCTTTTTATAGTGAAACAGAGGACGTAATTTCACTGGTAAAATTTTGTCATAAATTTATCCATTATTGCAGAAGATCATTAGTACAATATTCTGGAAGCTCAATATAAGAATTTTGTGTGCGTACGTAAGCAATGGAATCAATACACATGATAGTAAATTTTCTAAGAATATCTACTGATAAATTTTAGCGTTGCATTGATATGAACAGTCAACTATTGTATCGGGTAAATTAGGTATTTAGTGTCGGATTTTCCAACTTCTACACTAAAACATTCAATGCTCTACAGGGACAAAATGGTCTTATATTTTGCGTATATTCATTGTAATCATTAAGGGTAATTACTATAATTATTCACGGCAACTTTTGTTCTGATTCCTTATTTTTTAGGCTTCTTCTTGAATTTTCCAAATTTTTTTTTCATTCACAAGTGATGCCAGTATCACTTCGAATACAAGTTACGGGAGAAAGTTACGCAGAATTTTTCTTTTCCAATGCATCAATGCGGACAGCATAAAATTCATTTAGAAACATGCTAGCTCTGTCCTAATCCATAAATATTTTTGCTGGTGTTTTTAAAATTTCGTTATAAAGTCGATCCTCTTCAATATTGTACAGGAAAACTTTTGTGTGTGCGTTGAATCATTTTGAGGTAGGGAAAGATTTGCTGCTGCCTATGATGTTGCCTTCCCTCTTTCGCCTATCGAGGTAAAGAGCTCTTACAAAATTTTAAATTTATTGAACTAAATTTTCAATTAAGCTCGGTCTTGTGAGTTACGGAAACACATGCACCACAAAATTGAATGTATCACAATTACACAATAAATTAATCTCAAAATTAAACAAAATAAATTTAAATTATTAAATAAATACCCAGCAATTTTCAAGTAAACGCACTGCAATTATTGAATAAACGCACTGCAATTACTGGAGAAACGCACCGGAATCATCGAATAAACGCACAACAATCATCAAATAAACGCCCTGCAATTATGGAATATGAGCACTTCAATTACCGAAAATATTCACTGCAAAATTAAATGGGCAGCAATTATCGAATAAATACGCTGCAATTACCTAATAAATACTACGCAAAATTAAACGCACCGCACTTACCAAATAAATGCACAGCAATTACTGAATAAACGGAGCGCAAAGCAAGAGCGCAGCCCTGCTGACGCGCCCCACACTACCGCGCAGGTGGCGGTGGTGTCCCGAGACGAGGTGGGGGCGTACAAGCCGTACCTGTGGGAGCAGGGCAGCTTCGAGAAGGGGCCCATGTTCCGGGAGTGGCTCCTCACCAAAATCGTCAACGGAGAGCGCGCGTCGTACTCGGCACCGAAGTTCGCCAGGATGCAGGACAGAACGCGGTCTCAAATGCTGGAAGATTTGGTCAATAATCTGCAGAACCACGCTGAGACTGGACAAATCCCAAAACCTTACAGGTTAGTTAAATTTCAAATAGAGTTAGGGTATTTCAGGTCTCGAGTTTATTGAATTTAGTAAATTAGATCTAAAAACTCCTTGATGTTCTGAAATCTACTCGGAAAGCGCGTTGATTGGCTAGCACTCTGCAGCGAGGTGATTTAATCGAGCTTGTGGTAGGTAAAATTGTACTTCTGTTCTCCTAAGTCTGCTAAATGAAAGAAAACTACATATAAAAATATGCGTTCAGAAATGTAATTGTACGTTTTTAATTTACCTTCCTCTTTTTAATGAGAGTCTGATGTAGTTATTTCACTGATGGATCGCTTGAAAAAGAATTCTTAAATTTATTAATTGTTGGCAAGATACATAATGAAAATAATACAAAATTTTTAAAATATCTTTGTCGCAATGATAGAAAAATTTATGTTGATGGAAATTGCTTCAGTCACTATCTCATGCGTTTGCGTTATAAGTTATTTTAATCGGGCTTAAGGACTAGGCTTTGACTTATAAAAAGGACAATTTAGTAACCAAAGCAGCGCAGGTTTTGAGATATATTAATTATCCGGATCCTACATAACTAGCTGCTGGTACACCAGTTCTACCTGTTCGTGCCCAAAGATTTTATTTAGTTCATCTACTTACTTAAAAATCGAAACCTTTATTTCCGAAAAAAGTTAGTGTGCAAGTTTTGAAGAGAAATTTTCAAAGTCAATCATACTTTAATAGGTTGTGCTTGGATTTAAGTAATCATTTCATAGTATGTTATTAGCAATTAAATAATCACTTGGGGGAATGGTTCTACCATCTTCGTGCTTCAACACGATCATTAACATGAAATTTATTATGACCCTTAATATAATCCTTAACATGACTCTTTACATGACCCGTAACGTAGCCATAAAATGATTCTCTACAAGACAAACTATAACTAGATTTTGAACATGACCCTTAGCAGGACACATAACACGTTCATTGTGGCAGGTAGAAGTGAAGTTCAATATTCAACTTGAATTAAATCAATCTCAGCAATTGCTGCCTAAAATAATTGAGATTAAATGGATCGTCCATTCTTTTAATTCAAATTCATCATTTATGTAAATTGAGTTTTTGACCGTCAGTTGATCAGCCGCATTATAAAATTCCTCTCAGTGACCACCGGTGGGTCACACCGCAACCAACGTGTCACCATGACGTTTGGCACGAGTGGCTTAGCCGCTAATTCAAGGCTCCGTTTCCATTGCAGAATTGTTTTCTCAAAACAAGAGAAAGAACCATTAAGAATAGCCTGTGAAAAACGGGCAATCTATGCACCAGGTATGTTCTACGCAGGAGAGCCTGAGCGGATAAACAACAAGTTAGGAAGAAAAAGGAAGAAAAGACAAAGAGGAGATAACGACAATGTCATGAAAACCGAAAGAAGCAGAGTGGGCAGTATTTGTAGATAGAAGTCTCGCAGTGATTTTTCAAAGTGAGTTAATCTTTTTTACTTGAACAGACGTGGGTCGTGGCGTCCGATCGGCCACATGCGGCCGAGCTCGCCACTGCTGGACTCTGTGCGAGACCTCTTCGAAGGCCACGACCAGCTCGCTAAAGACTTCACAAAGGCTTTCCACAGCAGAGAGAACTCTTTCAAAAACATGCTCTATGACATCACGTTCTGGGTCGGAGCTGGAAAAGAGAAAACCAAACTCATGGGAGTCCGGGCCATCTTGGGTGTACGGAGCAGGTCAGTCAAAGTTTTAAACTGTAATTTTCTGTTCGTGTTGGACCGTAAAATTTTCTCCACCTCTCTAGACATCATGTGGGATTTCTCCTCAGAGTTTACCGCATTAGTTGACTTTTCCTTTGGTCGCTAGACGTCATGTGATTCTCATTCTTAGAGTTTCATGGCCTTTGCTTTCCTGTGATTTGTTGATCTCAAACATTATCCCATGCCCAACACACTGGCTTCAACTTTGATGACTCATGTACTGGTTCTCTAGATTATTTGAACTCTTTGCCCGACAAGGACGAGCTAACAGAGTGTGACACGTAGACTCGCGCACAATATATGTAATGTGTTAAAAACAGCCACAGACAATTTTTTGCGTTGATTGAATTGTCTTCGAGTTTAGGAGTGAAAATATTCTATGTACAAACCATAAAAAAAATGTATGAGAATGAAACATTTCTCCCCAAAAAGGTTTCCAGGAAGCGGTTAATTCCCTTAATGTTTAGTTAAATCAAACGTATCATTGTATTTAAGATATTTTGGCGTAAATATAACTGCCTCAACTGTAAATTGATCTTTTTAAAATTCAACCCATGATTTAATTGGCTTCACAATTGAAAATCAAGCTCTCAAGAAATAAAAAGGAGAAAAACTTCCATAAAAATAATTTTTATTAAAACCTTGTTTTCCGTTCTCTAACCTTTTGAACCTGAGACTCCGATATATCAGTGCACTGCAAGCTGTAAGTTGTTTTTTCCAAGACGCTGATGGTATATCGGTGTGGTGAGGCTTATTTTGATCCATAGTTAGCGCGTGAAAACATAAGTCATATATGAAGTCACATGTCACCATAAGGTCTCGAGCCAGTCAAATATCTAGCATTTGGCTGAAGAGCTTAAGGAAAGAGGCTTTTATAAAGTCGAAGTCAGGGTTCATAAGGTCAATGATAGACAGTCTGAAAACTGCATTTTTTTTCAACCAATGGTCTTGAACCGCATTATTTTTCCTACCAATTGCGTTGAACCGCATCATTTTTCCTACCAATAGCCTTGAGCGGCATTACTTTTCCTGCCAATGGTATTGAGCCGAATTACTTTTGCTACCAATGAGATGCAGGACAAATTTGGAAATAACAACAGAGTTGCACACGTGAAAGAAATTTTCTCAGTGAAATTTGTTTGATCAGAGTATTTCAGGAGATGTTGTACGGCTTTAGCACGGGCTTTGGGTCACCTCAAGTTTCGGTGGCTGATATCCTGGCCCGAGCAGTGCCCACCCTCCACTCGCCCACACACAAGTCCAAGAGCTCGAACTTCTTGCAGGTGAAACTTGCCCGCTGCACTGCTGGTGAAACTTGCGTTTGTGTGCCTTTGGGACTGCTGGTGAAACTTGCGCTTGTGTGCATTTAGGACATGTTCCCCCAAAAATGAGGTGTTCTATGAGTATGAGGAACTTCTGGAAACGAACTCTTTGTAAGAAAAAAGGGCTTATTTTAAAAATGAAGTTTGAACACAAAAATGAGAGGAAACTCAGATCACCTCTCATGAGCGAATTTATCCCCCTCTTTGCTGTCATATGCATCAACACTTTTTGGATACTTAGATCTTTCAGCTCTTCAATTTTTGATGTATTTTATCCTGAACTGATGGCCTCAGGTGCCTGACATCGAGACGCCGAGGCCGAAAAGCGTGCCGAACTCCCCCATGGTGATGCGAGCGTTCTCCAGGCTGGGCACCTTGACTTCTGGCTGGGGCAGGTCATCTAAGAAGCACGAGCGCCTCTCGGTTGAGGACAAGAAGAAGTGGGCGTCATCGCAGGACTGCTCTGGTGGGTCATGTCACAACAAGAAAATAAGTGAATAACTGGGTTGATTTTTCTAAAAAAATTATTCATATTTCCTAGCAAGACTGCTCGTGTGGGTCGTGTCAAAACAAGGTAATAA
>JACJUY010000270.1:71969-84261 GCA_014220935.1 Platorchestia sp. MABIK
AATCATGCTCGTCCCTATTGCTTATGATTGTGCTGTTTTATGTAAATGAATTTTAAAATTTGGTGAATTGTAACGCTTGAAGATCTCGTATTGATCGCTTGTTATTCAACGGTTCAATCATGCTCGTCCCTATTGCTTATGGTTGTGCAGTTTTATGTAAATTTGGGTGCTTGAAAAGCAAGCATTTCAGTCACATAACAATGCGAAAGTTTTAAGAACCAACTTCCGGGATTGAACATTACAGTTCAAAGAAAGCCAGCAATACAGATAGAGTTGATGTTTGTTACGGTATGTTGTAACACAAAACCGACACGTATGTTTCTTTTGCGCTTTACGCTTGCGGACACCGATGAAAGGCAATTCGTGTATTACTCAAATGTTAGGGTACCCGCACACGAGTGACTTTTTATTGTCACAACAAAATACTGTCACACCAAAAAAATTGTCACAACGAAAGTTGTCAGTAAGGCACACCCGCACACGAACCACCGGATAGCGGCAGCTATCGTTTAGTCACTTTAGTGTTACCATGGAAACTATGGATGTGGGAAGATAGTCTGGAAGATACTGAAAAACCACGGCAGGATAGTCAGATAAAAAAAGAGAAATGCCACACCAGTATTGAGTATATTAATCATCATAAAAATACGGAACACAGACTCTTTTGTTTCTTTAATGTAATTAATTTATAATTCAGATGTGAAATAGGTTGTTTCGCTGAGCCATTTTAGAATAGCTTGAGCGCCCAACAGTTTATTTATGCATGCACCATACTGCCACACAACAAGTCACATTAGCCAAAATATGGAGTTAACAAAGCCAATTTGGCAACCTACGACCGGCTGGGCGCTTGGTGGCGGCAACTAAAAGTTGTCTGTGTGCGAACTCCCATTATAAATAACGTTCTCTATCACCTGCAACAGTTGCCGACAACTATTGTGTTGTCAGAGAAATTAATCCGATCTCAACCACCTCACAACTTTTTGTTGTCGCCTCATGAAAAATTGCCCGTGTGCGGGCAGCCATTGAAATGCATGCTTTCTATTTTGGACAATTTTTTAGTTGTGGCAACTGACAATAAAGAGTTGCTCGTGTAAGGGTACCCTGACTGAAATTACATTTACGGGTGACGTTTTCAACATAAATAGATACGTTCAAACTCATAAAAGAAGAAGGAGCGCGGAAAAAAGCTCTTGTAGTAGTAAAAGTTGCGTAGAAACATGAAGAATAAATCTTCCATTTAGCACATCATGTGCTTGTGCATGTATAGAAAAATGTTAGGAAAAAATAGTGAAAACATTCATAAAGTTCAAAAGAAAAACATGCAAGTGATATTGTGTGCACATTATGATATTGATGCACGCGGACAAAATAAAAGTAGGAACATTCCCATTACGCATTTAATTTCATCCAGAACTTCCACGAAGGGCTTGATATACATAGTAGGTTTGTGCCCATAGACAATGGAAGAAAAAAGAAGAAAATTGCAATCACGCATTTAATTTCTTCAAGAACTTCTACGAGTGGCGTAATATGCTTGGGAACATGCCTTTGTTCTCGCATGCAGATAAAGAAGGAAGATGTCATCCATTTAAGAACTTCTATGAGTGGCTCGATCTGCTAGGTAGGTACCGTGCATTTGTGTTGGCGGAAAATGAAATCGAAGAAAGAAGCATAGCAACCACTAATGTTATTGTTTCAAAAACTTCCACGAGTATATTCTTATTTTTTGTTGCGTATGCTTGAGCTTACTGACAAAGAAGGTAAAGAATGGATCACAGCATTCACTAGTACTTTCTCGCGTGTATTCTTATATATGTAACCTTCAGTTGTGCTAGCAAATGAAGAATCCAAAGATAGGAACACAGTAGTCACTAATGTAATTGGTTCTAAAACTTCCACGAATGCATTCATATATATGATTACTTATCACATATTTACTTTTCGTAGCACATGTATTTATCATTTATTTGTCTTATATTTGGTGGTGGTCACAGACAAAGAAGTCAAAGAACGGAACACAGTAATCCCTAGTGTAATTGGTCCAAAAACTCTAGGAATATTTTCATATACATACCTGGTAACATATTTTTATATATGATTACATGAAACATTTATTTATCATTAATTTGGTATGTTTTTGATGGTTGTCACAGACAAAGAAGGCAAAGAGAAGAACAGTTCGAGCAAGGACAGCTCGCTAGCGGTGCCCCGCCTGAGCGTGTGTGCGGACGTTGGTAAGGTGGATCGAGCTCGGCTGTGTCAGACGGAGGTACGTGTCACTCCAGCCGTCATCATGGAACCTCGGCAGAACACGGTAAGTTTACTGCATCCCCACGTTCCTTTGTTTCTATCCTACCACTACCACTGAGGGGTGCGGCAGTCAATCTTGCATCCTGCAGTCAATCTTGCATTCTCGAAAATGCAGGATTGACTGCCGCACCCTGTACTTCACTACGGCGGGATCAAAGTTATTGCTTTACGTAGAGGCTTGGGCTCAAATGTGGCACGACGTGGGTGTCGGAGAAAAGAATCGATCACGGAAAAACACAACATCTTAAAAAAAAATGACATTTCATGTGGCATTAAGTTTAGTAAAAGATCTCACTTGGTACTGTTCGATATATTTATTACGTTTAACGGATAACAGAAAATTTGAACTCCCAGTGAATTTCTCAATGAAATTTCGAATGAGAACCGAAAAATTTCGTTTTAGGTTGACGCATTAATTCAATTTTAATATTGGTGAGGTTGTCAACTCATGATAGTTCGAAATTTGTATTAAAATTTCACGAAATGCTACACGCGGTTAATGAGCAGTAAAGTACAGGTTTTATGAAATATTAAACAGATATTGCAAGCCACTCACTAAAAACAGCTTTAATTCCGTTCGTGTGTGAAATCTAATGCTGACTTTTACAGGTTTTTGACATGCTGATGTATAATTAGGAATTATGATACAGTAGTAAAATTGAGTTATTTCACATTGTTATTGCTCCTATGTTTCGTAGGAAGCTGCTTAGTGTTTAGTTTTTTCATTTACATTGAAATGATGCAAAACGATAATGCTAGATGAAGTTTGTATACTGGTTTAAAGGTAGAATTAACTTTTGAATTCTTTTTGTGAAAGTGTAAATAATTATTTATTGCAGCAAATAGTTTAATACAGAATTTGAGACAGAATGCTTCTTCTAACTTATTTCGATCTTAGCCTTGGCATTGCTTCTATTCTTTTTCTTGCAGCACGATCTGTTTTCTGAAAATTTCCATTATGGATTTGAGTGCTCAACGCTGTTGAGCAGGGATTTCAGTTTTTGCTGATCTTTGCTAAATTATTCACAACTTCGTTACTATTTTCTTGTGTAGAATATTCTTTGACTCTGAAACACGATCAAGTTTACGGCTATTTTTGTTGAGAAATCAATTGATTTCAATGAACATAGGCATGCGTTTCCCACTGTTAGTATTGCGCTTGCATGAGTTATGATTAATTATACCGTTTTTACATGAGCGATGAATGTGCTTTGATATCAGCCGCTACATTTTCAATTTAAAAATCCTACGCACCTGACGTTTTGTGGGCATATAAAAATGATTTGAGTGCTGTAGTTGTTTGTTGTCAAACGTGGTAGTCGAGCGTCAACTTGCTCTTGCTTACGATTTTATAATTCTTGACTAGTGAGCCACGCATCTTGATTTCATCAAAATTCTGAGCTTAAAAAGGAGTGAAATTTGTGGCCGAAGGTTTCGAAGTCGGAGTAAGGTTTTCTCTCAATTCTGCAGATGGAGATTGGGAAATCAAAATCAATGTTAACGAAATGTCAAAATTAACTTGCTGCTGTTAACACTTAATAACTTCATGGAGGGCTAACCGTGTATGTTAGCCTTACATGGGACATTCAGTCCCCTCCAGCCCTCGTAGTATTGTTCATCATGTGAAAATTTCCCACCAAGTTCTGATTATTTGTATTACCCTAGTTTGATGTAAGCGCTGCGACCTGTACTAAGTAAATATCAAGTGCGTTCGCCTGCAATTAAAAAATTATTTTCTTCAGCCTAAGGCTGCTAGTCTTATTCAACACCGAAATAGATGATAAAATAGTTTTGCAAACCATTCACTAAAATGAAATTCAGCTCTGGAGAACCCAAATTAAATGCATTTTCTCGAGTTCTAAACTCACTGCGAATGCTCACTTAATTTAAATTTAAAGCCTAAATTCAATTGAAACCTCGATGAGTGAAAATAATTTAAATATATTAGTACTAACTTCAGTTGGCGCTATTTTCCCACTATAACAGATTTGTGTGAGATTATTAAACTCAGTTGAGCACTCAGCTTCATATCATTTCTTAATTTGACCTTCTTACTATTTTCCTCTTATAGATATTTCTGTGTTAATATTCCAATTCTCTGATATTTCTTTATTTCACGATTGAGTTTCTTTAGCTTAACAGTTGATATATTAGTACCTCTAGAATCCCATGACAAATGCTAGTACATTTCGTACATGCAACCTTTTTATACATCTTGTCGTTTTCTAGAATTCACTGTAGTGCTTTGTCTCCTGTTCTTTCGCATTTATGCTTTTTCTAGTCTCGCTAATTCTAACTAATGCACCGCTCCTATAATCACTCTAACATAATACTTAGCTCTTCTAATGAGGATATATTCTTCTCAGTCGAACCCGGTGATCTATTCTACTCATTCACAGATGTGCACACACGCTCCTGAACTCATGCAAGTCCAGTGTACTTCTTTTTAAAACGTTTGTGTCAAAATGATCTAACTTAACACCTCAAATCGAAAGACTGCTTCCCTCTTTTTTTTTTGTAAATATGAACATATCAAACCAAAATTGTGAAAAGTAATCATGGTTTTGTAATGCTACGTGTTACCCTGCAAATTACAGTACCCGAAGTCTTAAGTCTGATCAGCTGTGAAAACCAAGAGGAGAACGAAAAGCTTCCAGATACTCTGCACCAATAAATTCTGTAATTGAAACTAGCTTCGTCAATACCCAATTTCTAACACTTGCAATGTTGTTAGATTTCCTGATCATAACATGCCTTTGTATGATCCGGGAAAATCAAAGGAAAGTGGACGACAAACTATAAGAAATGACTAATTTTGTGAAATGAGTAACAACTGGAGCAAAGGGAAATATAAATGTCGTTTTTTGAATGGAACGACCAGCTACAATAAATGACTAATTTTGTGAAATATGAGTAGCGACTGGAGCGACAAGAAATGTAAATAAATAATTCATGCAAATTTGAGTCGTTTTTTAATATAAATACGTCTCAAAAAATAAAAAAAAGGAGAGGTAAAAATTTTTCGGAAAACTACTGTGCTTTTGTTGCGTACTCTAAAATGAGCGGAGCAGTACGTTACAGGGTTGCCTTATTTGATTGGTTGACGAAAGTATAACTGTTTTGGGCTAATTGGGTTAAAAAAGTTTTTTCAAGATTAAAAGACTGGAAGCCTGGTGCGTAAAATTGTCTTTTACCGTTAAATATGAGGAAACCGTTAGTAGTTTTTGCTTAGCTTTTCTCATTTATGCAAAAAATCACGTACAATATTTTTTGTGGGTTCTTCGAAATTTAAGTAAATTGAAAATGTATTCAGCAGGAAAACTTTCACCAGCGTGAAGAAATCCGAGATTTGTGATTCAAATTGCAACGAAAATAATCCACACACCAAATTTTATGGAGATTTAATCGTGCAAACTTTTGTATTATTTCATCAGGCAAGAATTATCCTCGTGAAAGGATTTTTACATTCTGGATGAATGTTTTTGCTGCAGGCATTGGGCATCGATTAAATCATGGACCACGTTTTAATGAAAAAAATGTACGTTAATGAAAACGTTTGGTTGTTCGACACAATGTTTAAATAATTTTCGTTCTCTTCTGAAAATTACAGCTTATCAAGTTTCGCAGCTAATTTAACAGATATTCCTCCCAAGTGTTCAGTCGGGCAAATACTAACTGAGAATGTAGTAAAATATTTGAGCATTGCACAAAGCTTCCAGATTAACATAAATGCAGAAAAAACGTTTATAATTGATTAATAGGCAATGAAATTAGTCGCTCTTAAAAACGTTTCGTTTTATGCTTTTTAAAGATCACTTGAAATTGGTCGCAATACAAATGATTGTTCTTAAAAGACAAATTCAGCCACCATTTCATGCTTCTCTGTGATTGCTTCAATTTAGTCTGTCACTATCTTATAACTGTCAGTAAATCTTTTCTATCACTGTCCTACTCTACGAGTAAATTCTATACGCTCTCATCTCGTCTACTATATTTCCCTAGAAACTTTTACACAAGTGACTATACCTGAAAATATTCGTTGGTAAATTGGTTTTACTATCAGTGACGTCCTAAGTAAATTCAGGCTGTGGTTGGCTCGATATAAGCTCAAATGCAAAATCTTGAAATAAGAGAGTCGAGGACCTGAATAAATACGCCATACCTGAAGGTAAGATACTCGTATGTGCGTCCAAGAATACACTAACGAAGCCCTTGTAAACGTCCCTGTATTGGAAGTGTGACATCGTGCTCTAAATGCTTCTATAAATTAATCCGTTCTAAGTCATGACTCTAACGCTGTTGCTTCTGTGTGGGTGCCTTATGTTTGTGTTTTGCATGGCAAGATTATCACTTGTTTCTGTTCATTTAGTTTCGAAGATGTTTTTTGAACGCATGCCTAATTTGCACAGCAAGATTTTGTTCGTTATTTTACACCATGGAATTAATTGTCTCTGTGATGCATTTCCCATAAATTAAAGTATTTTAGCCTATTATGGTAAAATTTCGAAATGTAACATACGACAAGACTCATCTTTGTTTGTCTTCGTTAAAAAATACATCTTCAAGCTCTCGCACAACAATGATTTTTTCGGATTTCTTCAATTTTTTACGCTAGTTGCAATGTTTAGTGATGAACTGTTTTGTGTTGATAGGCTTTGTTGTCAAGTTTCTGAGTGTTGGGTGTATGTGACGTTCAATAATCATATGTTTCAAGATGATTGCATTCTAATAACAAATATATTCTGCAGTATGAAATGCAAACTTAACTGTCTCATTCAGGAATAAAGTCTTAGTATATTAAGCTGCACGAACATGTAAAAAGTGTGAACAGGAGAGGTTCTTCATTTTAATTTTGATGAGTGGATGCAAGCTGAAACGCTTCGAGTAAATTACATTAAAAGCTGCTCGACCCGAAAGGCGCCTTATGGAAATTGAATGCTAGAAATAGTTTTGCTCTTCTTGTGAGAGCAGGTTTCTGTTTATTTCTCAATCAAGAGAATTGTTCTCAACACTTTTGCTACATCACATTCTTGATGTTGAGATCAAAACAACAATTTCATTCTCATGGTGGCTTAAAATTCGCATAAAACTTCAATGGAGATTTGGTATTCATACAAAAGAGACCAAAGCTACATTTCTGGTAGAGAGAAATTCCTCAATTACATCTGCTGCTTTTCTTCAAAAGAACCCCACAGGGGGTACATCTACTGTACTTATGGGTAAATGCGATCCCAAGGGGATGATTTGAGGTCCCACGGTGGAGGTTGGGCAGACGTTCCTTTTGTGAACATAGAATTTTTTTTTTCGTCACAGACTTTTTTCTGTTCACAGCTGTCCTGTTTTTCAGCACGTATTACTCTCATCTTCTGATTTTTTATCGTTTCATAAACTTTTTTTCTAACTTGTTTCTACGCGCAGGGAATCTTGTGGGAACACACCGTGTGCATAGAATCTCCATTCTATCAATTCCATTCTAAATGACTGTGATTTTTTAAAACGGATCTTCCTGTTTGGAACACCTTTGCTGTGGTTAAGGAAGCCAAAAGTAACTCATCTAATCTAATCTAGTTCGAAAGACAGCGTCTGAAAATTACTTGCACCCCAACTACATTAACTGAAAGTTCATTTTGCATGTGTAAAAAAGTTTTATTGTTTTGAGTTGATCATATTTTACAGCTGATATGTCACTCAGGTAATGGTTAGAGATGATTAAATGAACTAATGAAAAACCGAGCTTGTTCTGGTGAACTCCTCCTTCCTGTTCATACTCTCGATCTTCCCATGACGAGGCAAGAGGAGCAAGTTACTTCTTTCTTTCTACCGCACATTTTACTAGGGCACTCTTGTTTCAATGATCAATGATTCCGCTGTTGTTGATGTCGAGGGTGGAAATTGTTTGTGCAATTCTCTCTTGTTTGGGATGATCAAATTTTTTTGAAAATTTGAATCTATGAAGATGAAATTAAACTGATAACTGTAGTATTTTAGTGTTTGCAAATGTGTTTATCGTGAAGCATTTCTATTGGAAAAGACATGCTATGTTTTGGAAATCATGTTTTAATTACATGTGACCTTTAAATTGCATTTGTGTAACATTTCTCAATCATAGCTTCGTGACCTTCGGTATTTGACTCATGCAATTCAAAATAGAACATGCTGCAAAATAGAACATGTAGCAAAATAGAACATGTTGTAAACTAGGACGTGTTGCAAAATGGGACATGTTGCAAATAGGACGTGTTGCAAAATAGAACATGATGCAAAATAGGATATGTTGCAGTTTGTGGAAGACACTAAAAATAACATGACTCTTCTAATGAATTTTTCCGTAATCTTGGATAATCACATCAAAAAGGTTATTGTTGATCATGTTGAATATGAATTCTTTGAGAAAGCGTCCTAAGGGAATATTATGCAGAACGCACTCGGGCGTTCCATACTATAATCTGTCGTTACCTAACAGTACACAGCTTCCAATTTTCAAATCACATTGATTCTATGGTTGTTGAGCGTGTTGAAGAGAAGATGCTCTTAGATGGGTGCCCGAGCAGGTTTTTATTAAAAATTTGGTTGTCATCCACTGAAGTTTTCTCCCCGTGCAAGTATTACAAAGTCCTCAATGATTCAGTGAGCTTTAGAAGGTTAACCCACCTACTTAGACTTGTGACCCTTGATATTTTGGAGTATATTATTGTTCTGTGGCATAACGTCACTCAATGTATACAATTAAAGCCTGAGTTAACACACATAGCTCTCACCTTCGTATTGACTCGAACATCTTTTGAAATCTGTAAATTAGTGAAGTCGTCTCTCTATAGTTATCCGTATTTTTCCTATTTAAGTAAAAGGATATTAAATTTGAAAACCCTCTATCATTTTTATGCTGTACCTAATTTTGATTCCAGTCTGTATTTTCTGTAAATAATTGTTGCAAATATTATACTTTTCAGCCTAGATTAAGGCCTTAGTTAGATTTCAAAGACAATTCAGAATTAAATTAAGAAAGTAATTGGAGACACAATCGAGTTGACTATTTCTACAGACAACACGTGGAGACAGCCTTCAACATTATTTCCTTTAGTTCATTCAAAATACGCATTGTCTCGAGCAGGGGTTCTCAAAGGGAGGTCCGCGGACCCCTAGGGGTCCATGGCACTTTGACAGGGGTCCGAAAAATGTAACGAATTTAGCAGTGGATGCAGTTAAGGTATTTATTTACAGCTTTCCATGACTGTTGATTTTATGAAACAGTGCGTACAATGGATATATACATATATTCCTGAGGGCAACACATGTGAAGAGGTCCTCAGCTCATTTTTGTGTAATTAAAATGGTCCCTGGTTGAAAAAAGTTTGAGAACCCTTGGTCTAGAGTGTTTAGAATTTTATTTTTAAATTTTCCTCATTTTAAAGAGGGAAACCGAAAATGAGTTGGTCCCAAGAGTATATTCTTTGGTGCAGTTCTCCATCATCGAGTTTGAGGCGGAAACACTACGCATCCTCCTGGACTACCTGCACACTGGGTCCTGCCCTCTCACCTGCACCACAATCCCGGGCTTGATATGTGCAGCCGAGCACTACGATCTCCCCGAGTTGCTGCAGGCATGCTTCCATCATGCCAAGCAGTTCCTCAGGATCGAAGTGGTGAGGGCGTCGTTCATTTTGTTATTCCTGGAGTGCTTTATTTTTAAATCGTACTTTGCTCGCATTTACAGCACTTTTTTCAGCTTTAACATAAGGTGAGGGAAAGCAGAGATGGAATTATCAGAATGCTCACTATTTAGGAGAGGATCCCTTTAACATTGCCTGCACGCCTTTTTCGTTTTCTGTGTTACCAGAGGAACTGGTTGCTGCGGACAAGGTCTGCCCAGTTGCGGGACTGAACCGTGGCCTTTCTCACCCAGAGCATAAAAAACGTTCATCATGAAGATTTAGTCAGAAAGAAATTTCGTTGAAATAGTGGTGAACCCAATCCTTTAACGTTACATTTCTTGCATTTTTAAACTTGTTGTATTCTGGAGTGAAGAAGACCTTCAATCTCCCACTCCCGATAGAAAGGTTACTCTTATTCCTATTTCCTCTTTTGCTAATCGCATCGACATGATTGATGTAGTTTCGTTTTTATCTATTTTGAAGTGTGTATTTATGAGACTAAGTCGATAAACGTGAAGAGTTGCCAAAAATAAAGTCATTTGAATGTTTGAAGGAAAAGGGCTTACTTTTTGACGGGAATTTTAAGTGAAATTTTGTGTTCGGTTTCTAGAAAGTAAAAGTTTCAGTAATTTTAATTATGTTTTCCATAGTTAGACCATAAGTAAACGAAGTGTAATTTTTCTCGGTGAACAGGGGACTGTGGTAATTTTAAAGAAATATATAAAGATCATGCCAAAAATTCGAAGGCCTGATATTTCAGCCACGAACACATTTAATGTTAATGAAAAAAATAATATCAATAACATTGGGAATAAAAATGATGCAGTTAAATGGTACGTATCGCAGAAAACCAATAGAGCAATAAAATTTTGCCATTCCGCAAGATTGAGTGTTTTTTAAATTACGTGATAATGAGTGTGTTTTCAGTAGTCTTGCTACATACGATAACTGAAGACAGGCAAGCGCTTACTAAAGTGAGCCAAGAACCTACCATACTTTAGCTCTTGCATGTAGTCTAATTACACAAAACGTAAATAAGTGCAAACAATTTGCTTCCATAAACAATATAATAAATCAAATTTTATCAAATGTATTACGCAAAACCATGTAGAGGTGCAAAGTAGCGACAGAAGTTTTTTAACGAAATAATACTACATGGAAAAATGTATAACCTAAAACAAATGGCGTAACAACATTGCTCAGGAACGTTATTGAGTAAAAATACGAATGGAGAATAATTTTCAATGAAACGCTTATATTTGAGAATACATCGCACAATGACAACGAGGATGTCGACGCCGTCATTAAGTTGCACAATCCCAATTTTTGGCTCGTTGCACAATAGGAATGTAACGACGAAGACGAATGCGAAGACGATGTTAAGTACCTGAGCTCGTTACACCGCATGAATGTAACCACGAATACAAATGCGACGACGATGTGAAGTATGTGAGCTCGTTACAAAGTACAAATGTTACTAAATTGTTTCCTCGCAGGTGTGCAACATGCTGAGCAGCCTCGAGAACTACTACTGGCGTTACACCTCTGCGTCTGAGCTGGTCAACATGATCCTCGCGTTTGTGGAGACCCGCGCTGTGCAGGTCAGTAAACTTTCATGACTGCACTATATTATAGGTTAGTTTGAGGATAAAGTCCCCCTAAAGGAACTTTTTTTTATTGAATCTAGAGCAATGAAATTTGGTATGTTGATTGGAAATGCAATTAGGAATCGTTTGTCTTCTATGAAAAAATGAAATTTTCTTCATAGAAAATGAAATGTTCATAGAAAACGAAATTTTAAGGGGGTTTTCAAAATGCTTCTCCTCCGACAGTTTTTGAGCTACAGTAATGAATATAGTGTCCTTGGATGCCGAAGACGTGAATATCTCAAAACGTTAAATGCTTTTCCCAAATTTCCAGTTTGGAAAAAAAAAATTAAAAATATTTGAGAACAACTTTTTTTTTCAAAAAATGTGGATTCATGACGTCATAACTTTCAAACAAAATTTAATTTTGAAAAACAATTTGACTTTTTGGAAAACCCATGTGCTTTTGCATCCAATGATACCAAAATCATTACTGTAGCTAAAAAACTGTAGGAGAAGAAGCATTTTGAAACCCCAAAATCCATTGTTTACATTATAAGCACAACAAAGAAACCTAAACAATTTTAATTAAAAATTTGCGAACATTTTTGGTTCAGGTTAGACCTCTGAAATCATTATAGAGTAATATTTAGACATAGAAGATGACATAGCCACGTCGTGCCGTGAAGAAAGAGCCAAGGGGGAGGTGTAACATGATAAAATACCACTTCCCCCTCCCTT
>JACJUY010000270.1:84286-135985 GCA_014220935.1 Platorchestia sp. MABIK
ATTCTTCAAACCCCAGTAGCGGGCGAACGAGTGAACGTACGAGTCTCATTTTTTTCACAGGATGCACCTGACCTCTTACACTTCCTATAGCAGCAACAATCCCTATTTCTCAAATGGTGTCAAAATCCTGGACTCCTATGGGGGACCCTTCCCCTAAGCCTCCCTCATCACAACAAAGGTGTTCTAAAGAGAGAAATGATACTTTCAAAACTCCTAGTACGACAACTTACAAAAATTAAAGCAGATGTGTTACTTATGGACATGGTGAGGTAACATTATGTGAATAAGATGAGGTTACTATATACAGAGCTGCTATAGTTCGTCACAACTTAAAATTAAGTAACTACCTGGATGCGTGACAGAGGTGGTCCATAGTACATATTTCGTGTAGCTACATACGATGACAGCCGAGATAGTTCATCGAAAAAACACTATATTTCCAATATAGATAATACAAAAAACTTATCTTTGCTTTTTAAAACATCTTAAAGTAAGGTTCTTATATGCTACTCACACACATGAGTACCGTAATGCCCATGTCACTTGACGAAAAAAAAAATGCTTGAAGGCAATGTATTCCTAATGTTGCCTAATCTAGATTTCATTATATTGGTAACTACAATAGTAAAAGAGAACACAATTTCAGTAACGACGCATTGTTGAAAGCACTCTTTTTAGTGCACACTCACATCAAAATACGAGTTCAGCGATTTGCGATATGTGGAATTTGTTGAAAGGAAAACGGGTGGATTAAAATAATGCTGTACAATTTTCTTGTGAAATAGCAAAGTTACGAAAGGGCAAAAATTAAGTTCAACGGGCATTTAAATTTCCTCCGGAAAGAGATTAGGTCACGTGGTAAACAGTCACGTGGTAAACAGCCGTAACCAACACAGGAACAGGGAACAGGACTAGGTGTAAGAACCATTAGCAGTTCAATACCCGGTCCGATGTCCTGCCAGGGCTTCGTCCATCCTGCAAAGGCATGAAAACGCGAACTGTTAACGTAGTTTCCAAAGATCAACCAAAACTCATTTGAAATAGTTTCACCACCAAAGTATTCAAGTTTATAAGTTTATAAGTTTATAGGCATGAACACCAAGGTAAGTTTATGGGGTAATGAGTTTTACACCAAAGTAAGTTTATAGGCTTTAACACCAAAGTAAGTTTATAGGCTTTAACACCAAAGGAAGTTTATAGTTATAGTTTATCAAGCGGATGTTCAATTATTCATGGGAAGCAGTAACTAAAAAGTTCACACCGTCCCCTAACAGCCCATTTGCAACGATGCACTAGACTAACCTCCGAGCGACGTCTGAGTGTTGCCGTCCGCTCCGTGATCCCGGCTGCCGGTCCGTCCGTCCTTCCAGCGAAGTATTTATTTAAAAATTTTCATTGAAGATGAATTTATGGTATCGAAGATGGTAGCGAAATTAACACTTTCGTCGATTCGGCTCCACCAGACCCGCGTAGACACAGTTGAGATCCAGCTGAAGTTCGGTCGAGACGAAGGGGAAATTTTGCCGTTCCAAAAATATGCCCGGCACATGCGGCTACAACCAAAGTCCAGCGGTCCAGCGAACCGTCGATCATTTAATCGGTAGTGTCGATTCCGTGATAGGCAGAGATGATGGTTTCTCTGCGGGATCTGTTGAAGAACTGCGGTAATAGGAGGAGCTTCCACAGAAGTTAGTAGCAGAAAGGGAAAGTTGGTACTAGTACGGTACGACTGTGCTAATCAGAGGAGCGGTGTGAAAGGAGTGACGGTATTTCCGAAATATTAGCTGAATACTTTTCCCAAATTGTTTTATTATAATTCATTCCAATTACAGTTAATTTTATTAATTTGTTGAATTCAATTTTATAAATTAATGAAGCTACCGCTTTAACAGTTTTTCCTTAAAGCTACCTAAATTCTAGTACCTAGGGCTATAATGCAGGTATTCTGCACAAATGCTGCGTTTAAGGCAACGAGGTTGACATTCAGAACTGCATTTTCACTTATACATATAAACTAGTATTCAAATCACGGAACTCTAAAAAATATCTCTTATCACGCTACTAGTTTAGGATATTTCCACGCTAATAATAATGGCACAAAATAGTCTACCCAAGTCAGAAACATAAAAACGATCGATTTTTCTACAACAGCTCTCATGACATGTGCTAAATAAATGGACTAATACGTAAAATTAAAACCAAGATAGGGTTGTCGTAATACACTCAAGAGCGCAAGAAATGATATGATAATTTGGACCACACAAGCCCAACAAGAACATTTCAGGACGTGAATAACAGAAGATAACATGAATGTCCTGTAAGCTTTTCAAATTAGAATAAATAACATGATCTCCGACTTATGATGCCAATGTCTGTCATTGATGAAGATACATAGGTACCATGACGGTCTAGTATAATGCTTGCACAAAAACGGAGAGGAAAGACATAAAATTGTATCCTATTGCTGGGTAATTGAGGTTGAATAGTGCTTGTTAATTCATGAAAAAATAAAGATAATGAAAATTGTGGGTTGAAAACACTTATGAGTATACATGTACATGACATATCAGCTTTGGATTTTTTGACATCAGAGGATAATATTAGAATTGCTTGTTTCGGCAGATATTCAAAAATTTCGTTACAAGAGAGCATGAAAAATGAAAAAAAGTGAGATGACTGCCTGAAAAAGCACGCTTAAGCCCACACAGCAAGTTTATAAGACAAATGCAAGTCGCTTGATTAGAAATTTTGCAAAAACTGTTGTGGGTAAACGTATGAATGTAAGATGAATGCATGCATACATATACACACACATACTCACGGATACCAGGATACAAGCATGAAAATTAAAATAAATAACAAGTTTTGTTTTTCTAATTGAAACACTTTAACATAACGGTCATTAGTTGATAGGTAAACATACATGGGTGATCACACAACAAATTTATACTTTTTTGTGAATGTTTTACAAAAAGAAAGAGAGATGACGAGTTAGGTAATGTCACAAGATGAGAAAAAAGAAAGAAGCTGTATTTCAAGTTCAAATTCTAGTTGCTAGTTTAGTACACCTATATTGGTATTTGAGTACATATATACACATTTACTTGCAAATATGTACTTGCATTTACGCATCTAGACAATCATAATCCATATGTGTTCTGCAAAAATGCTGTGTGATGTATTGACACACAGGATAATGAGCAAATTAAGGAGATTCGTAACGACTTTTTCAGTGTGTGCTGCAGCTTACAATTTCTAATTAAATATTGTAACGGAAAGATCAACGGTTGAAAAGCATCTTATTGTCATTTATGGATGATCACACAACAAATATATATTTTATTTATAAATGCTCTACAATTATAAAGTGAAAATGACGTGTTACGGTAGTGTTACAAGTTGAGAGTGACAAAAGGACGGGACTTATAGTTCATATGTTAGTTGCTAGTCGAGTGCACACATATATGTGCACAGATGCACACACACATGCGTACATTTATCCATGTACATATACACAACGCGCATACGCACACACATATACAAGTAAGCATGTTTGTAAATACCAGCGTATAAGCCATCAAATCATAAAACACACGCATACCCCAAAACTGATCAAATTAGGTTGGAGCACTCTTGCCAGTTTAAAAATGAAAATGATTAAAAAGATAGCTGATTTAAAAAAATTTTTCATTAGTGAATATTTCGCCTTTAGGCTCAAGCCATTATCAACACCTGTAAAAGCGAACTGAAATACAATAAATACGACATGACTGAAAGACTAAAGAATACAACTCAAAATTAATAATGCAAAAAAAGGAAAGAAGAGTTTGTACTGCAATCATTTTTTGAACATCAGGCTATTTCTAACGAGAATTATGATAACATCGAATTTAGTGCTTAAGTTATATTCTTTTGTCTTTTAGCCATGTCGTATTTTTTGTATTTCAGTTCGCTTTTACAGGTGTTGATAATGGCTTGAGCCTAAAACCGAAACGTTCACTAAATAAAACGTTTTTTAAATCAGCTACCTTTACAATCATTTTCATTTTACTACAAAACTGTTGTTGTGGCAGAGTGGTTAAACTGTGTGGTTAAGCAGAGTGGCTAAACAAAACTGTACCCGCCGTGGCAGAGTGGTTAAAGGCCTCGCCCTTTCGTGAAGGTGTCGAGGGTTCGTATCCCGGCGCTGCGTGGCGATTTACCCGTTGGGTTAAAGGAAAAACTCAAGCACTATATCCCATTCAACCCAGGTGTCGGAAATGGGTACCGGCTTTACGGGGGAACCGTCATGGTGTCCGAGTGTTAGTAACAAGGCATTTGAAAAACCAATATACAAGATGATATGTATCAGGCTTGATTGGAAATAAAGAATCCTTAGATGCCGATGTTTTTAATGTGCTGAAATATAAGACAATGAGCAAAGGAGACTCGTAAGTACTTATTCAGTATATTCTGTAGCTGGTAATTACTAAGCAAAGGAGATTAATGAACAATGGAGATACTGAGCAAATGATATTCGTAAATACTTATTATACTGTTGCTAAGAATTAATTATTATACATTGATATGGTAGCTAAGAATTATTGTTGAAACGCAAGATGATGAGCTATTTTGATTTTAAATTCTTTCAGTGTTTGAGGAATTTTGATACTCCGGGAAGTTTGTTCCACAGTTGATATGACAACTTTGATCGTTTGTTCCACAGTTCCTGATATTGAAAACTTTTTGCCCAATTATGTCAGATGAATGATGGTTGACTAAGACATTGTTGTTTCTGTTCGGCTTTAGGTTGGTTACAGTGGGTGGATGGAAACGCACTTATCTCCGAATTGCTATGAGAAAGATATAACGAGGATAATACGTATTGGACCCTCTGCATGAGGAACCTTTCTTGAATAGGAGTCCAGCAGAGTTTATTAAGGAGAGGGGTTACGTGATCACTTCTTTTGAAATTACCGTCGCACACCAGCTTGACAGCGAAATTCATACATTTTTGTTACTTTCTTTGAAGATATCGAGGTGTATCTCCCAATACTAGGCTGCAGTAGTCAATGCGCGATAACACCAAGGATTGAATGACCAATAATAAGGATTTTTCGTCGAGCATATTTTTTATGCGTTTAAAAAACATTAAGATTCCGTAAATTCTTTTGCAACTTTTCTCAACGTGAGATTTGAAGGACATGTTTCTCTCGAACCAGATACCTAGATTTTTGACTTTTTCTGATGGCCTAATTTCATTAGTTCCTTCTGCAAGAGTTAAATCTAGAGTTTTTGATTGCATCTTTGGATCCAAAAATAATGCATTGCGTTTTACTAGCATTTAGTTTGTGACCATTTTGGACGCACCCTTATTTCAGATTAATCAGTAGGGTTTCGGCTTTAATTAGCGTCTGCGATATTTCCGACACAAAACTTGTTATTGCAATTTGAACATCATCTGCATTCATTGAGATTCCTGTGTTAGAAGGCATTGGAGAGAAATCATTAATGTATATAGAAAACAGCAGCGGACCAAGAATGGATCCTTGGGGATCACCAATATTGTTTTGAATGAATTGGAATGGTTTGTTTTTCGAGCGGACTGCGTGAGATCGATTTGACAAGTAATTTTCAAACCAATGCGTGTTTTCTCCCAAGTTCAGTATTTTTCAAAGAAGTTGATCAAGTTCAACGCCATCGAACGCGAGAGATCGAGTAGCAGCAAGAGTGTTACATTCTTTTGATCGACAACATTGTTTATTTTTTCATATATATTGATTGCTAGTGTTTCTTCTATACGCGTATTGATTTCGACGAAGTAGATTTGACTCGTCCGGGTGAAATAACAGTTGATTTATCACCACTTTCTCTATTATTTTGGACATGACAGGTAAAAGATTAATGGGTCTGTAGTTTGATGCTGTATTGAGGTCACCACTTTTATGCAACGGTCTAATAATGGAGTGTTTCCATTGGTTTGGAAACGTGTTGGTTGCTTTTGATGTATTAATTATCAGACTAATCCATGGTGTTGTGACCTGGAAACTGTTTTTGATAAATTGGAGGCTGAAACAATCATGTCCAACTGCCTTTGTGTTTTTCAATGAGTATAAGATATTTCGTAACTCTGTTAAATCGACAGGACGTGGTCTCCACCTGACATCAATCCTCGAGGATGCAGTAGGGCATGCATTTTTGACTGACGGCTTATTTGGATTGTTTTTACACACCTCACTGAAAACTTGAACCTCTACTTTTGAAAAGAATGTGTTGAAATCTGTGGCCGTTGCCACGGAATTTTCAAAATTACTTATGAGATATAAATTTCCAAACTGGGCTACCTTCCTAATGATTTCCCAAGTTCGTTTCGGGTTATTTTTAGCCGTTAATAGTTCCTGGTGGAAGTGAGTTTGTTTTGGTTCTGTGATTTTCTTTCGCATAATTTTTCATCTTCTTTATATCTCTTGCACAAAGTACGGTTTGATTTATTGTTTTTGTGCTCTTGCAATTAAGGTTTCTTTATTCTGCTCAGCTCTTTACTTTATAGTTCAGATTCCTTGGAGTCACATCCGATGACAGCCGAGATGGTTCATAGTTCATATTTCAGGTAGTTACATACGATGACAGCCGAGCTAAATGAGCAATTAGAAATAGTTCACTTTCAAAGAACGAATCTCTGCTTAAAATAGCTTTTAGTTTGGAATGTTTAAATGATGAGAACTTACTCATTTTAGAATACAATGTCAGTACATTAAACTGGGCTATGTCACAACTTGAATGAATTGCTACTCAAGCTCATGGAAACCAGAAGTCCTCTGTGATTTTTAGGGGATTATTGTCTTCACTGTTCTGATGAATTGAAGTCAATAACCATGGAATTAGTCACAACGGTCTGCTGATTATTCCTTAACAAATACAGTATCTTAAATATAAGATCATAGGTACACACAATTTCCATCGTGGTAATTTATTTGCGGCTTGTTGGTATAATTTATTCAAACTTTAAGTGACATTTGTTGCTTGTCCCGGAATGCCAACAAAATGTTAAAAAAATCAGTTTGATTATAAGAAATTCACCAATAAAATGATCGTTCGCTCTTGGGAAATGATTTTTGAATAAACCTGAATTTATCAAATAATCTAAATCTTCAAAGCTCGTTCGAGGATAGAAATCTAGCGGCAAGAAGTGTATGAATAGTGCAACATATATTCGTATTAACTAGGGGAAAGAATGAACTTTGAGTAATAATTTCAGGTAATTCTATTGATTTTTGTTTTTCGTTGATTTTCATAGTGACGAGTGGTATTTTATTTTTCTGATACATTTTGGAAGTCGAAGAAAGCCCACTGAAAACCTGTTGCCTATGATGTTCAAATTTTCTTCCCTATGCCATCATGAGTGGGCTACTTGTGCGTCTGAGGAGAAAATTGGTTGTTCAGATCCCGATGTCTCATACTCCCTACCGTGGATGTTGTTCAATCGTTTTTTTTACAGTTTGAAATTAACTAATTTTTCACATTTTCAAATCACGTTTTTCCATCTTTCTATTTACTCTTCTTCCACCAGAAAGATGATCGCCTCGAAATGGAACATGCTTATTTTCTTATCTAAGTCTTCTAAGTGAACTAGAGAGGAGTATTGCTGCTGTATTCCTACCAGACTGATGTACTAATTTTTGAGTAATTTCTAAGCCTACCGCTACACCGCTGTACCTAATTTTGCTACTTTGCCTAGCACAAGAAAAAAATGCGTCTCAAATTAAAAATAACCGACTAACAGCGGCTAAACTTCATGGTTAGCCACTGCAAATGTCTGTCCTCATGTGTTCAAATTGACTTTGGGCGGTTTAATGTATCAAGTCCTCAGGTCTGGTAGTTTTGAGGAAAATTAGCGGTGTGCGTGAACTTTCGCTTGTGTGCAGGTGTTCCAAACGGAGGACTTTTTGAGCCTGTCGGAGTCGATGGTGCAGATGATGATGGCGAGGAACCTTGAGGTGGCCGAGATCACCAAGTTCGAGGCCATGTTGACCTGGGCGCGCTTCCGAGTGCGCTCCAGAGGCTCCAATAAAATGGACTCGAGGGTAGAATTCCGGGCCATTATGGAGCGCCTAACTCGTGAACTCAAACTATACAGAATTTCTCCTCAGGATTTGATAAAGGTTTGCATGTACTCACTACGGATTTACCAATTTCAATTGAAGTGCTCATGACCTATCTTTGGCTTAAATACACATGAACCTACCTCAATTTGAATGCACATGAAGCAATTTCTATTTGGATTACATGAAGCAATTTCGATTTAGATTCACATGAAGTAATTTTGATTTGATCCAAAATGAACTAATTTCAATTTGAATGCAACGGCAAGTCGTTCATTGTTTCTGAAAATCATATAAAACAGATACCGTTAACAATTCTGTCGCGTCTCATTGGGATCTTTTTTCTTCCGCGTACCTGGAACTGTATCAATAAGTACAGATTTAATATTTTTACATGAGATTCTATTTCAAAGTCAAGTAAATCGTCTCACTGAGGTTAACTGCTGTTTTCACTTGCTGGCAGCTAGACCAGATGTTCTACTGTGTCAGAGATAACTTACTACAAAATTAAGGTTTTAATGTTACATCTCGCAAGGCTTCGCTATAAATAGTAGCACTGAAGCTTACATTCGGTAATGTGTTGCTTAATTACCGCGTTTCCCAGAAAGTAAATACGTTGACTACTCACATATCTACATTTGTATACTACTAGTAAATTGCTCATTTACGTACAGTATAAATGTGTAGCGTTTTAATCAAATGACCATCTATTCTCAAAATAGATTTTAGCGTGCAAATAGAATATGATCACGTAATCACATATCTCGAACTTCTTAGAAAGAACAGAAATGTATTTGAACAGTAAACTCAATTTTCGAATCCTGCTACTCACAGTCGAACCTAGCCAACCGTAACACTCGTGCAACCCTAGTTAACGAGTTGCGAGATGTGCATGACGTGTGTGCATTATTTCAGACGGTGCCGTGTTACGAGACATGCACGAATTATTTCAGACGGTTCCGTGTTACGAGACGTGCACGAATAATTTCAGACGGTTCCTTGTTACGAGACGTACACGAATTATTTCAGACGGTACTGCCGAGCAAGGCGATCAAGAACGAGCGTATCCTGGAGACGCTGATGTACCAGGCGAACTCGGGCATGTACCGCATCCACGACTCCTACCTGCAGGCCTGCACACGCGACCTCCACAAGCAGGAGTCCAAGTTCAGCGATTGGGAATCTTTCGACTACGGTCTCTAACAGTCAACGAGATTAGGGTGGTCATCAATTAAAAATCTCCTAGGAACTAGCAAATTGAAAACATTCCTTGATGTGACGTCTCCTAAAACGTCCTCCGATTAGTATCAAGGTTTGATTTCTTCTAGGGACTACTTAACGTGAAATATTTCCTTCCTATGCCACGAGCTAAACTGGCAAATGGTACTTACGAGGGCAAGTAGTGAAAAATATTTCAAGGATCCAGTAGTGAAGGACGAGTAGGGAAGAATATTCCAGAAATCAGGAAGTGAGGCTTTCGCTAGGAGCATCTCTTGAGAGCCATCGCAATCAAACCTGTGCAGTCCAGAGATCAAAGAAATATTGAGAGCCTGAGAAGTTAAATTCAAGCGGTATGAAAAGCACAAGATGAACTTATACTCCATGATGCCATCCGAAAATAATCCTCGAAGTCAACGTGGAGAATGCACTGATATTAGCTTCGAAAGTGAAATGAACGAAAGCAACGTTTCATAAGTCTTATATTTAATTTCCGAGTTCGATTTGAAACGTGAAACAATAAATTAAAAAAAAGCAGATGTCTAGTGTATTTCGTTGAGAATAAAATCTATTTAAAAAGCCACGTGAGATCTATTTTTGAAATTACGCAGCTGACGTACGTGTGTGTGAGTTTGTCTGTGTCGTTGGAATTCCAATGTTATAGAAACAGATCATTGTTATCTTAAAAATATACTAATATAAAAGTTCTCTATGTCAAGCTAACGTAGATTATAACTAACATGAGTGTAGTGGTCTCGTATTGCATGGACCCAGTCATCTTGGTCGTGTAGGACAATCACACTTCCCTTGTCCTAGACCTTCACATCTTCCCAACTTGAGGTTAGTTTGGCACACCAACAGAGCAGGCTCGACCCGTGTCAGATATACGCCTGCCGACGTTTTCTTTGGTGATTGCATGAAAGCCCAACTCTTGTATTCTACTTGCCAAGTGAAGCGCAATTGCCATTTAATGTTTAAGAGATGATGAATGTCCTTTTAACATCATAAGCGAGGGCGAACATTAGCTAACCTTGGAATAGTCGTACATGAGTAAAAGTTGTGTCTTCTCTCTTCCGTGCGTTAATTTGAGGTGTACATTTATTTTGCGTCGCAAACTGACTGTACTTTAAGTCTCTACCTTGTAAGTCTTAGGTCCTCGATGGTAATGACCCGTACAAAGTGTAAGAATGTAATATGTAAACCTGCGCACTCCATTCCAAACATAGATTTTTTTGCAGGTGCATGGAAAAACTGTTTTAGAATTCTCTCTCTAATTTCTTTCAAATTCTCGGAAGTTCCTATGTTTATGTTCTTCGTTTCAACTATAGTAAGCATCGCGTTCCTAACGGAATGTGTGGTCAAAACTGCATAAGTCTACTTTTTCTTGTAGTTTTACTTGAAGGTTTATGATCGCTAATCATTTTGAGGAAATGAAGTGTTACTGAATGCGAATTTCTTCAATTTACTTATTTTATGTTCTTTATCAGGTAAATGTCAGAAAATTGAATGGAATTGTAAGATGTGGTGCATACACCGTCGATGTCGTTAATTTTTTGTGAGCTTCAGAACAGCGACTGAAGGTGAAATGTGTAGCCGGTAAATCCTAATTTTGATTTCCAATTCGCGATATCTGCAATCTAAGACAGATCATTGCGACAGATGACTTCGGTAGTTTTGTCCTGTGTACGGAAATGTAAGAATGAAGTAGGTATTGTCGAGCAATCAGAAAGAGCACATAAACAAAACAAGCATATTTTTCAGTGTGAAGCTCCTTGCTATGCATTCACACTTGTGCATTAGCAGACAAGTATGTGCGGTCTCTTTTCCGTTAGCGTCAAATTGGTTTCATCGTCTCCTTAAATTAAAACCGTCAACATTAATATCAACGATCCTACATAACTATGGATGGCGTCCAAATTTTATTCCTTTTGAAAAGTACCTTATTGTGTTTCTCTGCATCACTCTTCACTCCAAGCAGAAGAGTTGAGTGCCCGACACCTCAAAGTAATCTGAGATGGTATTTCATTGTGTCTGGCATGATATTTTTGTTTCTGACGTGATACTTCATTGTATCAGACATAAATTTCATTGTAACTGCCTCAGTCATGTGAAGATGTTGCGCTCTGTCAACATCTAGGCATCCCAACGGCAAGTAAAATGAACGGATAGTCGAACTGGGCGTGAAATTATGGTCTTGCTGATGATCTATCTTGTGGACATTTTAGCTATTACAGCGGGCTATAGTTGCGTCTTATGGATGAAAATTATTATACGTCACTCTGACAAACTCAAGATGCTGGAAAGTTTAACAGAATCAACGTTGTTCGTTGAAAGAAAACTAGTTCGTTGGAAGGTTATTTTCAAATACACACAACACAAAACAGGCTAGGGATGAACACTACATAGTCGATCAAAATCCCATCTAAAGCTTTCATTCACCACTCTTTTGTTAAAGAGTGGTTTACCAAAATAAATGAAATTGAAAAAATCACACAAACGGAATTCCAAAAAGTATGCTCTCTGCAATGCAATAAGATTACTATGGTTTCTGGGGCCGTATGAAAACAGAAGCCAAAGTATTCAAGATTGTGGATTCATGTGGATGAATTTTAACTGAACCGTTTATACTGTCTATGATTTTTAAATGGAAATGTGTCTGAAGCATAATGATAGAAGTTAGAAATTACCAGGAAAAAAGCGCCCGCGCACAGAGTAAAACCAGTATATTCGGTAATCGTCAACGAAAGTGCTCGGTAGGTACACCCTACGTGTCTCAACGAAACATTGTATGAGATAGTCCTGCGCTGTGAACATGCGTAGTGAAACTGTAGGAGAGTCCTCATCTTCGATCAATCTAATGCATGAATTTTGATAGCTCGTCCGTATTCAAGATTACTTTGTTGTATGATTTTAGAAGGTAAATTCCTATTCAAGAATAATGAACAAGAACTTTTAAATGTGTGCACATACTGCCCATGTGCTTATCTAAGTTACAGTTCAAATGCATCCAAAATACACAAAGCTTTCATGTTTTAACCGACACTTTAGTTCACACCGTCGCCAAATCGTTGGAAGAGTTCAGAATGATAGTTATCAAGGCGGCCTGTTGGCCATAATACCGGGAATGTCCTAATGTTTTCTTCATTTCAGGAAAATGGATAAAATTTTTGTCAACCTAAAGATTTTACATCTTGAATGGGTGATAAATCATCGTGAATGAATCATGTATGCTCTGCACATGAAAACGTTGATTGTTTTTCAATAAACTTATTTGATAAGGCCATAAAAAGAGATGAGAAAAGGAGTGAGAGAGATTATAGGGTTCGTAAACGGTTTAAGCTTTGGGGCAGAGTTAGATATTTAGACATGGAAAATGTGAAGAATACAAAGAATGATTGGCCACTGACGACAGATGCTGTTTGGAAAAAAAATCGTTCTCAGTTCACAGTTTGTCGGAGCGTATTGCGGTTGCTACCCCATTTCTCACTTCATCTAAATGGTCATGAAATTGCTCAACTAGAATAAGACCTCATTACCCAGACTCAACTTTGGACTTTATAACAAACAGCAGAAGTTAATAGTAATTAAACTTACGCATATTATCACAAATTTTGAAGCATTTTACTCTACATTAATAAGACTCATCCATTCATTTAACAGCTTTTCCTCCTACATAATGCAAGTAAACATGACTTCACATAGCACCGCGATTAGCTATTCCAAGGGATTTCTTTTGTAGCCGAAGATACTGAGTGGCTCAAAACCTGTGAAAAAGCATTGCAAATTTGAAGATGTAAGTTATACCGGGTGTCCCACAAAAATGTCCTTGACTTTCAAATTGATTATATCTCCGCTTTAACTTAGCATATTTGAATTGTCTTTTTTCATTATTTCGTAAATTTTGTTTCCTTTTCGAGTAATTTAAGTTTTTGAAAATCGGTTGAATAACCGATTTACATGATCGATTTACTGAAAGAGGTTGAAAAACTTAAAAAATAGTCTTCTTGCCTGGTCCAAGCGAACTGAACGGCGCACCATGCCCGCACTAAATAAAACGTTATAGGCCTCAAAATTGCCACTACGCCGCCACACGGCGATGACACAAATGAAATTTGCCCTAAATACAGAAATGATGAACTAGGGAATATCGAATACACCGATGAAACGTCTTTGTAGCGTCTTCGGTGGTAAAACATCCTGCATAATAATAATAATAATAATAATCTCAGTTGTCGGTAACGGAAAAGAGACTGCAACTAATGTACGTACTTGCAAAAAAACACATTATTTGTGTAATGCTATGGGTTTTTATTATTTACGTTTGTAAACATCAAAACATACGGTGTAAAAGTTTCTAAAAAAGACGCATGCTTTCGAAATTTCGATGGTTTCTCCCAACTTCGGTTTTTGTTCGCACATGAAAACCAAACGTTGACGTAGGGCGTGCGAAATATGTACTGCGTCGAAAGTCATGTTAGTGAATGTAGTGATGACAAACATCAAGAAAATGATGATGCCGCCAATTCTCTATGTGATATTACTCTTGTGTATAAATGGATGTAGCTTTAAGGAAACTCTACTTTGATATTAACTAGAGACGTGCGTTAAGAATCTTTGTAGACGTAGAGATGCGCTTTTTCATTCATCCATTAATAACAAGTGTCTTCGAAATGGGTTCATTAGATCATGTGTTTTCCCGATGGTAACCACCTTCGCCCCATTACGATGTATCTATGAGATATACACTTAACTTAATGAGATTGTCGGGTGTCACCAAGCTATTGCTGCTTTCTTGGCGTTCGTGACTTACCTCAATGAGACAGAGGGGTTTCGCAATGCTCTTACTATTCACTGAATTTGGGAAATCAAACGACACAGTAATAAGAGTAGCAGATATCAGATTAAATTACTTACCCGGTTTCTATTATTCGTACAAAATATTAAATGACATGGAGCACATCAGATTAAATTGCTTGACAGGTTTCTATTAGTAATACAAAATATTAAATGACAGGGTGCACATGGGATAAAATTGCTTGCCAGGTTTCTATTAGTAATACAAAATATTAAATGACATGGAGCACATCAGATTAAATTCCTTGACAGATGTCAACCAGTGATACAAAATATTAAATGCCTGGGAGCAGCTAGAACTTCTGACGAAGTTCTGAGTTTCTCTCAAACAATACAGTTCTCTGTTCACAGAAAATTACCTAATTCGGCCAGCAGACTCTGAACACTCAAAATACGCCTTCACACTACAGTGGCCGTAGATTTACTGATGTGTGTCATTTCTCTCAACTTCGAACCTTAGCTTGGATTCCCACATGAAATATTAACAAAGTTTAATTGAATCTAAAGATGCAAAATATTACTACATTTATTCATGTTCATGTTTTGCGTGGTAGAGATGGCAAGTACACTCACAATTTTAAAATGTATCAATTAATTTTTCTCGACTGAAACGAATTTTCACTTGAATAATAGTTCCTATATTCCCAAAAAACGCTAGCTTGTTTAAAAAAATTTCTGTCCCCTTCTGCGGGGCATAAGTTCACGTCCTGAGCTCATGCAACCGTAACAAATCATCTTAACTTTAGCCTTAGATTGTAATTATTTATGATAGGCAGTGTTCTCAGGCTAATTTTCAGAATATTTCGAGAGCTTCTGATATTTTTCAATTGTTTTGCTTCTAAGCCTGGTTTGAAAATCGTTCATTTCTGTCCAGTAACCATTTTTGCGGAACAATTTCTAGCACAGATGAAATAGGCCAATTTCTAGGAAATCTCAATTTTAGGATTAAATAAAATCCGACGTATCTAAGAATATCATGAAAAAAACAAACGTTTCGGAATATGAAAAATCCATCTTTTGTGCTCTGAAAAACAATAATCAAAGGTGTTGAAAATTTCAAGATTGACTATTACCTCTGAATAAACCGAAAACAATACAAAGACATTATGAAGATACAACAAAAAGCAAAAAAAATTTCAACACACAACGGAAAGTTTCACCGCTGAGTCACTTTCCTTTATTATTGAACGGTTTTGTAAAATGTGCACCGACTCTAAAACGCGGAGATCAGACGAACTTTGGGCTAAATTCGAGTTTGAAGTTTGGGATTATAAAAACATAGTCTTTATTCGAACAATGTTCTCTTATTAGATTACTTGGCTGACTTGGTCTGATAATTGCCATTGCGGAAGGACAAAGTCAGAAGAAGAAGTGAGAGGTGACCCTGTGAGTGACCGCTGCGAGCGATCTTACATTGGAAGCTCTGGGCTCCAATGATTCGTGAGGCGCGCACAACACAGGGGAGTCACCTGCATTGAACGTGTACTTCGAAAGCTTAGGTTACCACAGCTGGCAAAAATATTTGTTTTGCGAGGTTTAATTTTTAACCTCAAACATGTCTATATATTTCTAGCTTCGTTTCCCTGAAAAACATGGGAAATTTATACATAAAATAATAGCTGGGGGCTGGTGATTCACACTGGCTAAAAATGAAGCAAATGAAAACTTGAAAATCATTTCTTTGATGCTTGTTCAGTTGCTCTTTTCCTATCTCTGTTGAACATGAAAATTTTAGTACCTAACGCTGCTGGCAGCGCTATCAAAAGATGAGGATTTTGACTATGATTCATTACTTCTTATTACTGTGCTGAATAAAAGGCGAAAGTGTCTCATTATATTTACATTTTAAAGCTTGATGTACCCATGAAGGTCGTCGGAAAATATTTTATTGTAATGTTCCCAGCGCTGTCACCAAAGAATCTTAAGTGTTCATGATGATAATATTGCGAAGGCTTAGAAAGTTCAGTTAGCATTGTGATTATTTAGAACTCATCTTAGCTCGGATCTACTAAGTCATGTTTAAATCTAGATTAAATTCTTTCAATCTTCGTGTATAAACTCACCTGGAATATTTTGGTGTAACTGGGCCGTGTCACCTTGAATGTCTTCCTGCTGTGTTCCCGTTTACTTCATTCGAATAGTTCTCATTTTTGTATAGATTTGTAAGCTAATTTATTTGCAAATCTGACACTCGAAAGTAAGGTGGGAGAGAAACGCTCGGCCATTGACAAGGAATGGCACCAAAATCTTCTAGTGCGCACGACGCTTGCAAGGTTTTTATTGAGGGGGGAAGAGGGGGGAGAGGGTGACGTCTCAAATATAGTCTTTCAAAATGAAATGAGCAATCTTCAAAACAAAAACATTTTATGAAACATTTGAATAGACGATCGGAAAAACAAATTTTAACCTTGATTAAATATGAATTAACCGTTGACATTTAGCCTTATTTCAAATAGTATGTAGCCTTTAAAAAGTTTCGCGTTCAATTTTCCGATATTTTTTTTTCTCCAACAATGAAAATTAATCTTCCTATTCAAACTTAGTCTTTTTCAAAATGAAATTTATCTGTTCTTCATAAATAAAATTTTTCCGTTCTTCAAAATAAAATTTATCCGTTCTCCAAAATGAAATTAAGCCGTTATTAAAAACAAAATTTAGCCTCTCTTCAGAGTAAAATTGGCCTAACCTCAGAATAAAATTTAGCTTTTCATAACAATAAATTTCTGCTAAAATTCCCCGTTTTAGCCAAAAAAGGCCAGTCACAACACAACACAAATCAAGACCTGATGCAGAGACGGAAATATCGGCACGCCCTACATATTTATCACGCTAATGTTGTGTGTATTTGTTTTAAATGCAACCTATGTGTCAGTCGCGCCCTAAGTAATTATGCAGACAATATTCTCAAGAAAACCAAATTTATATGCACGCGTTGCAAAGTAATCGGTGCTCGTACACTGCGTAGGGCTTATGAATTCTTGTTCTTAATGTCATTAACTAATTTTATGATTTCACACTCTAACTTAACTAATACGTCACAATCAAGATCTTGTCTTCTCGGATTTCTGTATCATCTGCAGAATGTTAGAAATTCCCCGGAAGGGCATTTATCAAGATCACATTTTCATTTTTTCAAGACTAAATCACTCAAGACAAGTTGATTGGAATTTTATGCGGGATATGATGAAGAAAAAATCATTCCATCGCTGCCGGTGCGGTTTTCCTGTGAGCCAAATGTTATCTGAATAAATGCTCCTAGACCATGAAAATTGGATTTTTACGAACCCAATCGTTACTTATTTTTGATCGACTCAAGCTCAACGAAAATGTTCAGGCACGTGTACCTTTTCTCCATGCCGTTTAATTAGCATTCAACCATTCAGTAACTATTTCTAAATAAGCATTACTTCAAAACAAGTTGAGTCTTGTAACACTGGTTGCGTTAGAGATCAGGAATCGTCGCTGCTGTTTTTTTTCCAGAAAACTTGCTCAAAATTTGACCTCTGTGGAGAAGAATGTTCCTTTTATATGTACTTATAACGCTAAGCTAGTTACCATCTCAGCAAAGAATCTTAAGGCATGTAAGGCGTGTGTATCTTCCTTCCGCTTGTGTACATATAAACCCATTGTCAACTGGTCAAGTGGTAAATGGTAATTAAAATTCTCTAATGAAATATTTCCGAACCTGGGAAATTTTTCGCATCAATGGAATTTTTTGCTACCCCACTAGTACTTGAGCTTTAGGTTGCTATTATAAAAGTTCATTCACAAATGCTACATCCATTTTGAACGAGCCATTGTGATTCATTCACTTGTTTTCATATCATCCATAGAGTGTGCAGCTTTTTTCACGCGTTATGCGAAATTATAGAGATTATTAAGGAATGAAAAATGGTTAAACATCTGCCCACTCCTGATGTTGAGTGAGCTCTCTTTCTTGTAAGTCGGCCAAGCATGTCCAAGAGTAGAGTTCTGTTCAAATCATATTTTAAGTAACTCCTGTCTTGCTGCTCTCACAAAATTGCTGCAGTGTTGAATTTGACCGATTTTCAAAGTTATTTGCGGATCACACAATTATTTGATACACATTTTCAGCTATACCTAAATTGTATCAATGTGAGTCATTATTTACCAAAGTAAATGATAAATGAGCCTCCTGTTGGCTAAATTTGATTACATCAATAATTTTGAAAGCCTTTTTATTAAGGAATATAGCCTGAAAAAGGATGCAAGTGATCTAGCTCTAATGAATTTTTTAGCTAGTTATGTAGTTTCCAATGATTTTTGCAGCGTTGTCATTTAGTTTTTAATGCGTCAGGGGGGTTAGCAACTGGGTCGCAATCGGTAAGAAATAAAAGATGGTCGGTCATTCGTGTAAGAAATCATTTTCAATTCAAGTTCATTTGACGATATAAATATAAAATTTTGGACATGTTATCGGAGTAGTAGAACCATAATAGTTTTTGTATCCTAGTATTGTCCATGTTTTCTATGTGCGGCTACTCCCAACCTTGCAGGCTTGAAAAACTGATACCTGATATTAGGGTCAGTAAAATTAGATTTCACGCGTAAAATATTATCCTCAATTGCTAAGCTCTTGACAATCCATTACTGAGTACTATAAAACAATACACTACTTTAATGAATTGGTCGTTATAAACGTTCAGAAGTTGTCTTTTGTCTTTTCTCAGTTTTCTTCAGCATTGACTGGTTGCACAGATATTTCATCACTTTCACTCACGAAAATCCCGTAACATCTACAACACACATATCTTCTAACCATTTAATTTAACCATCAAATTTTCGTTGTTTACCATGACGCAATGTGCGAGATCCTTTTTAGTCAAGGAGGCCATAAACATCAAATTTATTCATGAATTTTTTGATGCGTACCATTATGCAATATACGGGAACCTGATCAATTACGAATTGCATTAACAATTACGAAATGAGGCTTTACTTCTAGAGTTAGGTGTGCTCATGCCTGGCTGGTCATTGCATCATAGATACTTCCTTATTGCATCCCGTCAGAGCTACCTTAATCAATCGTTCCTGGCTAGTAAAGATCATAATGTCTATTAGGAATAGACATCTTCCCAAAGGTATAATTTAGGACGATGGTGTTCGTATGTGTGTTAGTGTGCGTGGGTATGTTTGTTAGTAAAGGCTTTCGAAACCAAAAAGGGAAAACACGAGAAAAAATAAAAACATTCCCTGTCGACTTCTCCGTTTTCTTTTTCCTCAACATTTTTGCTTCGGTCCAGAAGTAAAACTTTATTAATACGTTAGACTGGTCTTTTTCGGCTCATTGCTTTTCTCACCAACACAATTAATGGTCAAATGTCCGTAAATTAACACGTACTCATCAAATGCTCGTGCGTCACCAGTAGGAACGTACGAAACCGAAAGTTTAATTTTTTTCAGTTCAAGAACACTGTGTAAAAATTTTCCAAAATAACTTTTAGTTGAATGAAAATGAATGGGTGAATTCAAATAGGTTAGCTTAAAATTAAAAGATATACCTCATGGTTCATTCAAACGTAGTTTTCCACTCTAAAATTCCATGTATTTACAGAACTCACTTATTTGACAATCATAATCATAATTTTTTGATTTTTGATCGTGTTGCACTTAATAGCAACACAATAACAGCGCTACCAATTTACGCAGTAATAAGACAGTTGCGAAGGAGGAGTTTTTCATCAGGTTCTATTTTGTAAGGTAAATCAAAAAAACGCAGCAAAGGCTGAATTTCAGAATTGTAGCTGCATGAAATATAACGAAGAACAATCAAATTAATTGAGAGAAATACTTGCAATCACTTCAACTTTAAGGTGGGGAAATACGAGTTTAAATGGTAATGTTGCTGCAGAGAAAATGGTAGCGCTGGTGCTAACGCAAGCCAGGATTATTCACATTCAACCACGACGAAAAAAGTAAAAACTAACACTTTGCCATTTGTTCCTTAAGGATATCTCAGGGAACTCAGGATGAGATTCCCATGATGGATATTATCTGCCTGGAATTTATTCCTCGAGTACATCCCTCTTCATCAACTAAAGTTGAAACAATTTGAGGACGTCTGAATGCAAAAACGGTCCAGAACTAGTTTTCGGCTCGTTGAATATTTCAGAGCGTATATTTCATTGAGTTAGTAACGTGTGTGATGAAGGGCCAGTGATGGTGAAAGTCAGATATTAAGGTGTAGAAAAGTAGGCATGAGTAGCGAGTCCCCAATATGAAGTGGTAGGGTAAATACATTCGCGAGTTCAGAGATGTGTGAGGCATTATATTCAATCGCTAACTTTACCATGGAACTCCAGTGTAGCAACTGTGAAAAAACCTAAAGAGATTTGGATCAGAATACAGACTCAATGGAAGAGCTTCATCTTCGCAAGGGCCTGTGGAAACATGAACGAGGTTTATTTGGTAAAAGTTGGATAGATTAACAACTAAGGGGGGAGAAGAATGTCTGGTCGATAGCCAGTTTTAAGTTAGTTGTAGTTTGAGGTATAAAGAAGAACGACGTGACTTTTATTTTATCTACGAAATCTTCTGGATTTTAACACCACGATTTGGTACTTGGTGTTTTGTACTTTTATGCTGAAATCTAATACCAGCACCCTCGTTGAGTACTGTGTACAAAAGCCTAGACAATGAGATTTGGCAGGGACGACGATAAGACGCTGAAGGGCAAACTTCCCTGCGTTGAGTCAGTGTTTTTTAAAAGAAGAGAGTCAGAGACTTTGAACAGGAGTTGAAGTCTCAGTCGAACCCATGGAGAGGTCAATCTTCCTCAGCAATCTTCGTAGTTGAAAATCAAATAATGGAAAGTCATTGCTTTTTATCATTGTGGACTCACCATGACTCAGAGTTTTACGTGGACGAAGAGCCGAGCCAAATCACAAAAAACAAGCAGAGTACAGAATTACTGCTCATGTGCGCAATGTCATTTTTGTGTAATGCAGCCATCAATTTTTTACCGATTTTTTTGTTGCTAATGGAAGTATTTTACTTTAAACTTCACGCTTTATATTAGTGCACTTTCCAGAGGAAAAGTTTTTCATTCCCATTTTAAATGGTGTAGGAATCGATCACCCAGACGATCACCCAACCATTTTAAATACCAATCGAATTTACTAGTTTTCAGAAAATCAATTTACAAATATTCAAAAGCCGTTTTATTGAGTTACCCTAATCGTCACCATTTTGAATTTAAAAAGAAATCCACACATGAGAACGACTTAAGCTATTTTTTCCGCTTCTCGATTTCGCAGAAATGCAGATAATAATCATACCTACCTACGAATAAATGTTGCAATTTGGATACTCTAGCATAACGCGGTAGTGGCCTCGCAGAACCACAGACGTAATGTCCGAGTGTACGGATGTTCCCTTGCACTGCGACCGCGAGAGCAACTGTAGCAATTTCCCCAGTGAACTCCACTCAGAGGTATCGAACTGTTCTGGGCTCCGAGCTTAAAGTTGCGTCTGCACTGAACTGCCCATGACCAAAATTTTTTCTCAGACCAGAAATACATACATCCACCCTAACTTCTCCTTACTGCCCTGATCTAAAAAAAACTACAGTACTGGAAACACTGCGTCATTTCTCAAATGGGCTTGCAAATACTGAGTCCAATGGTTACACTTCCTCGTTAAAAATTCATGAATTTTTTTTCAAATAATAAATCTGTAGTCATGGAATTGTTATGGCGCTCTAGCAATAATGAATTGTGAGTCATGATTGTCATGATGAAAGTCTTGAAGTAAGTCATGGTTGCTGTCGTTCTGGAATGGTAAAAAAATATTCTCAGAAGCTCTCTTCCACGAAGCGAAGTATGTGCAACTGCGCATGATTTACGCGTGTCGAGTGTAGAGTCCCAGACCAGAAAAAATAGAAATGCTAGAGAGGAATTCCTGAGTGAGTTTCAGGCGAGGCTTTTGTGACAGCGTATTTTTGGACCAATACCGGTGATAGGATTTTATTCCTGCGTGTAATAACGGCACAGTGACTGTCAAGCATTTTGAGTTTGCAAGGCCACAAAACGAAAAATTCACGAACATTTTTCTCGCTCGCCGGCGAATTGGTAGCATGAATACACTGGTTATTTGTGTCGGCAAACAAGTCTGTGGATTTTGGTGCTTGCTTGCTTGGGCTTCACAGCATGGAAATATACTCACCTCCGCCTTTTGGCACACCCATGAACTGTGCAGTCGAGGTAATCGTCAATTATCTAGTGACGCGTGTTCTGAAAGTGATTGGGATGGAGCGAAAAGAAATGCGATTCATAGCTGACGTTCAGGCCTCTATGATTATTGCACCACAGAGATAGATGCAAAAAGTGGCGGGGTATGGCTAAATATATTTCCTAGGAGAGAAATGAATTCTGGGTGCAATGAAAACACACAAAGACACAAAAATTCCCATAATTTCTTGTACCAATTCATCCGTATATTTGAACAGCAAATTTCATCCGACATTCGTTTCCAATTCAAACCCGAATCCATCCTAACTGGTCCTGAATCCTCTATACTGATCCTGAATCCTCTATGAAAGACCAGTTCGGAGATTACCGGAGAGCCAAACACATCGCAGGAGCCAGCGCTCTCAAACTCGGAAGCTAAAGACCCCTCATTCGTTGGAAGATTACTTCTCATTGATTTATCGGTGCGTTTCATTACGGGGATCATTAAGCGGTCTTGTTAATGAAACGCGGCTGCAATGCTTATTGGGTGCTCGGGAGGCACTTTGATGCACGGCTAGAGCTGCCGGTGGCCTTTGAAATGTAATGGGGAGCGTGTGAGAGCGCTGCGGGCCACATCGGTACGCAGTGTGGGGCGCTACAGGAGTAGACTCGCGTGATTTTGGGAGTGCTTAGGAACTCTGTTGGAGGTGTAATGAACCGTGCGGGAGTTTATAAAGTATTGAGTGACGTGTGCAGGAGTTATTGACATTAGTTTGAGAATAGAAAAAGCATCGTATAAACGGGACATTGAGATTTGATTGTCGCCTCTCACACGTTGCGTTGGTACGCACGTTCGTGTAAATTTTCTCCAAAGAGAAATAATTTTGATGATCATCTGCTGGAGATTGGCGAAAAATTGATTCAAACTGGATAATTTTGCATGAGTCACCGAATAAGCAATGCAAGATTTGAATTAAAAAAAATCACATGAGCAGATGAGAAGTAAAGTTCCCAGGTAAATTGCCTGAGGCAATTTAGAAATATGTAATTAATTTCTTGATGTAAGTAATTAATTTCGAGAGGTTCTTTAAGAAGTAATTATGACTCTGCTGAAGCATGCCTATTTAGCCTGCAATAATGCCTCTTGATTCTGTACATTTTGCAACGTCCTTCATTTTGCCCTAAGATCTCAGGAAATTTTACTGGGACTGCGGACAAAGAGTATCTCACAGTTTTTCCCCTGATCTTTTAAACTCAGCATTTCATTTTACCTCTCGAGTGCAAAATGATCTGGATAAAAAATACATAATGAGCACACATTATGTATTTTTTATTAATGTATTCCCATTATGTATTCCCATTAACAACCTTTCGATTTTTTGATTGTGTAATTTACCACTCATCCATTTCCGGCCCCACTTTTTCAAATAAGCCTTTGAGTTTTGCAATATAATTGAGCTTTTTTATTTTCGTGTGAATTGTGTAGAAGTAAAATTAAGTTGGGAATAAGAGATAAAAATACTTTCGATGCAGCGGCGGTGTAGGAATACATTTCCCTATTTCTCTTCCCTGTCTTTTCCTGCACAATTATCTGGTTTTGATTGCAACTTCGTGGTATGATGATGCTCAAGGACTACTTCCCCTATGAAGGATATTACATAGAAGGCCTTTAATAAGTAGAAAGAGTACAGCTAGGAATGAGCATATCTGAGGGAGTCAAAGGAGATGACCTAAAAAATGCAACACAGGTTGGGGTGAATTCAAAAGGAATCTAATGATGATGATGTATTCAACAGACATATTTAATACGAGTCTAATGAGAGTGATGTATTAACAAGAATACAAAGGGGAGTGATGTATTCAACAGGAATCCAATGTTGGTGATGTATTCAACAGAAGCCAAATAGTAGTGATGTTTTTAACAGGAACCTAATAATGGAGAGCGAAGTAGAGAACGAAGTGACCTGCTGGAGAGAGGTGAGCTAAGAAAAGGGTGCACGTTCACAAACGTATTTATGCTGACCATTTTAGAGACGGCTTGAAAAAAATGTACTTGGAGACGTACTTAAGAAAATTCGAAAGGAGTCCGTTTCTCAAGTAGGAAGAAGTAGTCCGAAAGATAATTTAAAATTTGAAGGTGGAACAATGGTGGAGGATGTGAATCAAATTACAGAATCGGAAGATTTTACCTGATGATGTGGTGAACTAATCGATTTGAGCTTTCTTAATGCTGATGATAAGTCAATAGTAACCCAAGCGACAAGTTGGAGACATCTTTGTAATAAAATTGGCAACTCATTGCACCATAAATATATTTCCTCGAATATACTTGGACAAATTTTAGGCATGACTGAAGCCATCTCGACGCCAACAGCTGTTTCTGCATGTTATTTCAAAATTTCCTGAAATGATGGCACCACAAGTAAATCATTTCCAGGTTGAGGAAGGAGCTCAGATTGTTTGAATATTAGTGAAAACATTGTGAAAGAAAAATTAATTTCTCAAATACATTGAATGGTAACCAGTTGTTCAATGCTTGACCTGAGAATTAGTTTAGAGTTTTCGTTAAGAATGCCTGTCAGAAGACTACCAAATTGAAGAAGAAAAATGAATATATATAAAATAAACTTCAAATAGCAATCACAAGCACCGGAATATCTAATGTTTGTGTTTATGAGGAAAATTAGACGGAGAGTGTTCCACGACAGCATCTTGAATAATTTTCTTCTGGCCATTTAGGCTATAATGAGGTCACTTATTATCTTTTCAAAGTATGGGCGTGGTGATAAAAGTTCATATACTGCCTAGACAACTTCTACTCAATTAAATTTTCGATCATTGTTAAAAAAAATCATCGACAGCATTTGATTTGAAGACTTATCGGCATGATTTTCTTGTTTGTGTTTTCCAATAAAATTCAGCGCTTTTGTTAACTTACTCTTCACGACCCCAGTCTCATTTTGAAAGCATGTATGTGTGTGCTGCTAACTCTTCGTTCTCTTTCTTCGCTCGAATCGAGCGCTTTTGCATCCTTTGTTTCCAGTCATTAAATCCTCAAGTGCTTTCCTCCTGTCAGCAGCACTCAAACATAAAAGCATGACAACACACAAAATCCCACCGACACTGTGGAGCAATTCCCAAATTCATACTCGAAACACGCAGGAACAAATAACTGCAGGCACGAACAAATGCCTACAGACATGAACAAATGCTTACAGGTAGGAACAAATGCCTACAGACATGAACAATGCTTACAGACATGAAAAAAGGCCTACAGGCAGGAAACTAGTGAACAATTTTCCTTTATATGTTGCTTGAGTAATGTCTTTACTAACAGTCAAGTCAAAATTTACCGAAGCTATGCCTCCTATCAAACCACAATTGGAAAAATTGGAAACAATTTTGGAGTTCACAATAGAAAAGATCGATGAAAAGTCTTTGAAATTTAACTTGAATCAGGTAAGTTTAAATTCTTCAGTCACTATTTCGAAGTTGAATTTCACCTTGCTGACAGATTTTGACGCCGTTAAGTTGCAGAGACAATAATGAACTTTGAGGCCACATTTCCCAAAGTGTATTTTCAAGTTATCTTGGGAGTTGTTCATAACAAAGAATCGATCAATCAAACTCAAGCCGTAGAGTGCGTCGTGACGTCATTAGTCTCGAGAAATCCGAACCAAAACGAGTGTTTGAGCAACAGTGCCTTCGTTTTTCATATGCCTTCAAGTCCATTTCCCATCCTATTTAGTTGTTCAAGAAACGTAATCTTTAATTCCTAAGGTAGACAACGTACAACAGGTATTGGCAGTAGCGGGAGTAGAAATCAGTGATGTCGCCAGGTCGGGTATTTCGGGTCAAGTTCGCATGGCAAATCTATTCTCCTTATGCTAAACGATCTTACAATTTCGGACGTTACTCAGCAAACTCTTTTTCCTACGAAGAACACCTGTCTTCTTTTTTAGTTTACTTTGCTCTCGGCGCTCTGCTCGCGATTGCGGTAGTTAACTTCCTCAATCTCTGAAGGGAACAAACAATGCAAGACCCTGGCCTGCTGCCCCAAATACTCCACACATACGGAGTGCGACAGTCAATCCTGCCTTTTCGAGAACGCTGACTGCCGGAGAAAATGCGGGGTTAACTGTTGCACCCTATAGTTGCAGTGCATGAAATGTCTATTCAGTTCATGCAGATGCAACTCAAAATGCAATCTCGACGAGAACTATTTGTCTGGGTGGTGCGCTTCATTTTGGGATCGTTTTTATTTGCGTTTTCCTGAGCCTTGTGAAAAACAGAAAAGTTACTCTGCTTCATCTTTTTAACATTTTAATGTTTTGCTCCCAAGAAGTTTTCGATGATATATAGTTTTTACATTTTCACAGGAGTGCGATCTCAAAAGAAAAGAATTGTAAAAAATTGTCCTTATTTGTTTATAATTATAACGAGAATTTTTTTTTAAGTGAAGGATCAAGAAAATGTGGGTGCTATAAGTTTATTGAACAACGACGAGTTCACACGAGTTGTAAATACGTTAGCTGGGCCAAAATGAAAAGATATGCAGGGGTTTCAGGCATAGAAAAGCCATAATATAATACATTGTGTATAACTATAACATCGTCATGAATGTATATGGTATGGCGAAAACCTAAACTAAAGAAACACTGACTCAAATAGTGAGCAAAATTCGTGCAGTTACACAAATCACAAAGGTTTGCTGATTAACGTAACGGAAATAGAAGTGAAAGAGTAGGAATATGATGGAAAAGCTGAACAGGAGGAGCATATGTGATAATTGAAAATATTATGATAATACAAAATATGGTGAACTGGACATATGATAATTGTAAATGTTATGATAAAAGGAAATATTATGATAAATTGGATATATTATAATTGGAAATATGATTGAAGTGAGCATCATGATAAATTGAAAGTATTATGATAAATTAGAAATATAATAAATAAAAATATTATGATAATTGGAAATATTATGTTAGATTGAAAGTATTATGATACTGAAACCCTAAATCGTTATTGTGAGTTTCGAATGCCAGCCAAGTTTCATGCCAAGTTGCAGAGAGAGGATAAAACTGTACGTATGTGTTATTATGCCCGTGTCTATTTAATTAAGAAGTACGGAAGGAATGATGACAAACGGAGGAAAACTTATTGTGCTCACAAATTCTGAATAGGAATGAATGTGCCCATTAGTTCAAAAGCTTGCATGTTTTGCTTGAAAAACAAAGAAAGGAATCGAAAACGTGGCCCGGAAAGTAAACCTTCAAAACAGCGATGTTGAAGAACTGTTGCAGAGTATATTAGGGGGGAAATTGAGTTTTTTAGACGCTAATTGTTGATAGGAAGTACGAAAAGAATAACAACTCTATGATTCGCAATGCTTTTTGTCAGCAGTGGCATTTGTTCAGCTTTTATGATAAGACTTCCGCCAATCAGAGCCGGATTATGGAGTTTTTAAAGTCTCCGTGGTCTTTATTTTCTTCAATCTTTCCCCTTCGTTGCTGCTGAACTTCGGCAAAACCGAACACTCATGAACAGATGCAGTCCGGCACCTAAAATCAAAGCAACCGTGTCCACGTCTCGCACAAAATTAATTCCTACAGATCACCATGAAAGTCAAAAATTTTGGTTTTATCTGAGCTGCCAGCCATTAGGCCTGTAGTTAGTCAACAAGTTTTCCATGATAATTAGATAATAAAAAAGTTGTAAAAAGTTCTAACATCAAAAAAGTAACTGAAAGCTGACGAGTGAGAGAATTTCAGAAATTCAGGCACACTTAACGTGATCTCCATCTCCTAAACGAGGAAGAAAATGAATATTCTCTAAATTCTCATGCATGATGCGATGAAGACGTCTGCTTCAGTTCTCATACGCAGACCTGGTTCATTATACTGCTATATTGTGTACAGTGATGCGATGAAAACGTCTGCTTCAGTTCTCATACACAGACCTGGTTCATTATACTGCTATATTGTGTACAGTGATGCGATGAAGACGTCTGCTACAGTTCTCATACGCAGACCTGGTTCATTATACTGCTATATTGTGTACAGTGATGCGATGAAGACGTCAGCAACAATTCTCATACGCAGACCTGGTTCATTATGATATTGTAAATAGTGATGTGGTCGCCACTGAGCGTGCTGGAAGCTCTTTCTTCTGTAAACCAATTCTGCTCACGTTCTGTATTCTGCAGGCATTGATCAGGCGACTCTCGGATCTCTTTATCCGTCCCCAATAGGGAATCGTAATGATGTTGGTGGTCAGTACATCTTCTGTGAGTAAGCCAATCTGAGCAACTGTGCAGAACTTTATTTTCCGGAGTGATTTCTTTGACCATCGGTTATAGTTCAAACCTTTTATGCGTAGCGTTCCAATATTACCTCAACAGTTGCTTGTGAACTTCAATTTAAAGGAGCTTCAGAGGGTCTCACCAAAAATTATAACTCTCGAAAGACAGTAAAAATTCTAGTCGTAGATAATAACCGAGGCAATGATCGAGATGATTCTGCATTTTATGTACTTTCTTATAATTTGGTTAGATAGGCATCGTAAGTATATTTTTGGGATTATCTCTTCTCTATATCTTTGAACAACGTTAGGAGAAACATGGATAGTGACATTGACCATTAACGTTAGGCATGGTTAGTGACATTTGACACATGGCTGGTATATTAACCTAGAATTCTAGACGAGACAGTGGCTCCGTTCTTGCAGAAGAGAACTTCTCGACAGCGTCCCAAAGGATCCTTCATGTAGCATTTGCCGCAACGGCTCATCACAGCGAAGATGCTCCGACCTTACAGAAAAATATACTGATGACATTTCAGCGTATCTTCGTAGGCGTAGCATATAAAATTTCCCTATAGAATGGATGGTATATATTACCACAGTGAGAAATTAAATATCCACCACCATTGTAAAGCAAAAAGGATAAACTACAGCCAAAATATTGACATGAATTTAGAAACGAGGACTTTGAAACTATTGTAGAACTGTTGCAATGAAAGATTTTAATGGGTTTCATCAGTCAGGGTTCTGATAAAAATACCACATACTATTTGTGAAGATATCTTACATTTCTTAAATTTGTCCCTGATGATGCAAGCATAAATATCTTTTTCGAAAATGACAGCATTAGATAGTTTTTGATAAAATACGTTGTCGAAAATTTTTAAAATATGTTGAATTTGCAGTGAACTAGTCGTAATATTCATGCCAGAAAAAGCAAGTAAATATTTACAATCGTTAGCTAACGTGCATGTAGCCGTTAACAAATTACAAAGTATCTAATTTCTTCCATTAATGAGAAATATTGCAATATCTCATATGTGCCAATAAATAGTCACACTACTCGTGCATAAAAAGTGCAAATAAATCGTGTACACGCAAGCATGTCGCCGTTAATGAATTTCAAAATATCTTTTAACTGTCATTCCCAAACCCCCTCCTCCCAATTTCTTTAGCCACTTCAGAATTTGTTTTACTGACACCATTTTAGCGTTTTTTGTGAGAGATGAATGGGGCTCTTGTCTTCAGAGCTGAAATTGAAGTCTTAAAGACTTACCTTCTGGTCTGAATATGAAGTCCTAAAGACTTACCTTCTGGTCGGAATATGAAGACCTAAAGACTTACCTTCTGGTCTGAATATGAAGTCCTAAAGACTTACCTTCTGGTCAGAATATGAAGTCCTAAAGACTCACCCTCTGGTCTGAATATAAGGTCCTGACTTACCTTCAGGTCGGAAAATGAAGTCTTCAAGGTACGGGTGGGCCGAGGCTTCCTTCATCTCCTTGAGCGATACTGGCACAGACAGCAGAAGGAGTTCCACGGCCCTCCTCAGATGCTCTACTTTGTTCCACCGTTTTTGCAGCACACAGGTACCGTTTTTCTGAGTCCCTTCACGAGGCGATTGTTGGGAATAATTGTTCAAAAATATCCCGTCTGAATTGCCAGTGGTGTGGTTCGTACGTTCGTTAATTTCACGAAAAATCGCGTCGCTTGAGATCATTTTTGGTTGCCTTGAATTGCCTAAAATGCTATTCTGGTGATCTGCGGTGAACACTCGTATGCCAAAAATGCTTTCAGAAGTATTCGCAACCAAATTCTTTTCTTCTAAAGATGTTGTGGAATTATCGTCCTCTATGCCCGCTATTTCTTGCACAATAGTTACATTTGTGTCGCTGCCTGAAATGTTTGGGGGTCTCAATTCAGGAATAGACGAAGGAAACTGAATCGCTCGATTGCTGTTGGTGAAATTATTCATTTTGTTTTCGCTTGGGAGAACGTGTGATAAGGACCCCGTATATTGTTCAAAAAAGTTCAGAATCTTAGTCAGTATTTCTTTGAGCCAACCGATGGAGATATGCGAGTTCTCATTTTGTTTTCTAGGGGTCATACATGCATCAAAATTCGCTTGTGTAACCGTCAAGTTTGTGTTATTTTTGTTTACATTCAAGAAGAATTTCATAAGGCAGTTGCTCGTGTTCTCATCCTCAAAGTTTGATATATTTAGCTGCACAGAAATTCTCTCAGGAAAATCGATCATATTATTTTGTTTTATAGTTGGTCGATCATCAGAGCTGACTGGGACCTGTAATTCAGGCTGCCGTATTTGTGATCTCTCGAGGCGGTTTTTAGTTGACGCGAAGTCAAATTTTTCATTCTCGGAGTTGCCCATTTGTTTGTTGCCCAAACTCGCTCCACCTCTCGGGAGGTTCGCTGGAGCTCCGTTTCCGCTCACATTTACTGCGACTGAGCTGTTAAATTTCACCGGTGTCGGGAGACCGCTCTCTAGGCCATCTTCGTGAAAGCCTTCGAAATAAATTGCGTTCAAGGGAGCTGCACTTGAAGAATTTCGCTTGACATCGAGAGAGGCGTTTTTGCCGAACACGGATAGATATGATGAATTTTGGTCGAAAAGTGGCGATTTGATTTTTGAAGTTGGGGCGTGGGGCTCTTCTTGTGATTTGATAGAATTATTTTGATCATTGAGTAGCGACTTGCTGTGTAAGCTCGTTATATTGTCCTCATTTTTGACGGTGCTGTGATCATGATCATTTGTGACAGTTTCAAGCCCTCCAATCTCTTCTTGATTCGTTTCGTCTACTGACGTATAATTTTCTCCTATTTCCGACTCCGCTGACGTGAAAGTCTTTGAATTTACAGACGACGGGTGTGAGATTCCAAAGATTAGCTCTTCACCGTTAAAATTTTTCCTACTCTCATCCACCAAAACTGAACTTTCAGTATTCGCATCTGGTGCATGAGACTCAACTTGGTCTTCTACCTGCAAGGACTCAAAATATTGTTGCTTAGAAGTTGGATTTTTATCGTCGGTGGTTATTCGTCTGTACGCCGGACCCTTCCTTGGAGTGAGCAAGGGGGGCTCGATGTGCGTTGTGTTGTCGGGGGCGGAGTTGTCGGGGATGGCTTGCAGGAGAACGTCCACCATCACGCGGTTCACGAGCTCCAGTCTATCAATGTAACCTGAAACGGAAATGACATTTGTCACACTGCAGCCCCAGTGTAGAACAGCGTGCAAGAAAACGAACAATGAGGTTGATGTTCGTTACTGAAGTATCCGTAAAAAAATGCCTATTGCTATTTCATTTCAGTATCAGTGCGTAATTTCATGAGCTGTTCAATTGCTAATTTGTCATATTACAAACGATCATATGCAACACAGTGCGAAAACAGGTTTTTAATTTTGGTTATTAATAAAAAAATCTCAGATAGAGATACTGAAAATTGCATACAACGATGATTTTTTGCGCATGGTCTTTTGAAATAACAACAAAAGATGAAGTAGACTGAAGCACAGGGAATTGAAACATCAACGTTTCATCATTTCCAATGCCAACTTGAAAATTTGAGAAATGCTAAAATTTCTGCTGAAGTCTCACCGCATTTCATCGTAGACGGTTTCACTCGTGAGAAAAAATTTCATAAATGGATCTAAGAAATAGAAATGAAAATATCTAAAAACATGTGTGGCATGAACAGGAACTCGCATCGTTTACGTGTTCACGAATCAAGATCGTCAGATTGGCCTGTTTTCGGCAAGCCCTTCTAGTTTGTAAAGATAAAAGTTGACCACAACGGGCACTCAGCATCTGGCAATTCTGCAGCCCTGACTCAGCATCTAGTAACAGTGCATGGTTGCAAGATGCTTAACGTTAATTTTTTGATTGAAATTGCCCTGACTTGGAAATTTTGACCTGAATATAACAGAAAAACTATTCTGACAGCCCGAGTTTGAATTCATCGACGGATTATAGTTCTGCTGGGAGTGTTTTTGAAGATTTCAAATTAGCACAGCGGTACAGTTGGCAGTGAAAGCTGTGACGTCGACTTGTCTTATTTACGGGTTGTTCCTTTTGGTGAAAATCCTTAAATTTGCGCTTTTTAAAAATGATCATGTTCATTTGATGCTACCCGAGGGAAAACTGTTAAGTAGATTCAGCTATAGATACGCCTTCACAACTTCTATCGTTCGTGATCTATTTGCTTCTTTCAGCTTTCATGCCTTCTTCTCTTTCTCTTCTTTGTCTTTTCTTCCTCTTCATTCCTAACTTGCGGATTCTTCTCGCAAGGTATCTTGTGTGAGAACACATTTGTGCATGGATTCCCGTGTTCTACATTCTACACTAAATGATCCTCTCTTTTTCATCTGTGAAACGATCTTTGTAATGGAAACGAAACCTTTAACAAACTACTATGCTATCACTGAAGTTAATCTAAATTAAAATCGATTTTAAAGACTTGAGTCATAAAAAAATAGCACGTAGCATAATCAAGTCGACCGCAGAGCTTTCGCTGCCAGCTGTATTTCTATGATGACGCACATAAATTAGTAAAATCAGAGCCAAATTTTCAAACACCTTTAGTTGTCGTAGCGATGCAACCGACATTACAACATTACCTGTAGACTTACTAGGCTAGTCTGATTTTTCTGCTCTAAATCTTCAATTTTCGGAACTTTTAATGGTAATGCAAGTTCACAGAAACTAGCTTTCCTGCACAGATACCAGGAACTGTGTGTTTTGGTCATACAATACAACAATAAAGTGTTTGGATAGAAAAAAAGCAGCATAAAACAGCCAAGTCTACAAGCGAAGACTTACAGTTTGTGATGTCACTACGAGAGTGTTAAATAAATTGCAAAATATTTCAAAATTACTAATTTCTGCTAGAAGAAAGAAGGCTAGAAAATGGCGCTAAGGTTGATCATAAAAGTGAAAGAAATACTGTTTTCTGTCAGTGTGATTACATCTAGTTGCATCAGAAATAACTTCCGATTTTGGCAGTGAAAGAAATGTAGGAAATGATTCAACAAACTTCAATGTTATGTGTTTAAAAATCGGACTTCTGAGACAGTACTTAAATTGGCGGTGTTATGCTCCAAGAGGACGTGCTCCAAGGACGTCTCTCTGAAGACTCTCTGCCTCCAAGCGGACAACTGCTCCAGCCTGTGCATCAAATCGGAGTCGCTGCATTCTGCTTCCGAAGCGTTGTGTGGCGTCGCTGAAAGATTTCAATATTTGAAATTTTTTTTACGCTTTTGAGAAAAATATTACATGCTTTAGCGCACCATATATTGAAGTTTTATATTTGAAATTTTGGGCTTGAAGTTTTAACGTTCAAATTTTTCAGATACATTGAAAAAAATTCTGGAACTAAAGTGTCCCATAATTTTAAATTTTAAGTTTAGAGTTTAAAAGTTTTAATATTTAAAACACTTCTAAGAAAAAATGCACAAATTAACGTAAGCCTTGAATTAAAGTTAATACATTAGCCATCGTGTAAAACAGAGTTGAGATGCTACTAAAGACTAAAAAACAATTGACATCTTGGCATTCCATCAAGCCTCTTTGTTTGTGCGACTAGAAGACCTGTAGCAATTCTTTTTTAAAGAGACACCTTCACATTTTTCATGTCAGTTCTGTCGTAAATGTTTGGGAGCCTCTTCGGCACAGCTTTCTTCACTCAGCTTCCCTCTTATGTAATGTAGAAATTGGCGTTTAAATGAAAGACCAAAAGTCTACATTTTTCTTTAGAGTTTCCCTTTGTTATAGGCGTATTCATCAGGTTAAGTCATGAGTAATGTTCGTTTTTTCGATTCATTCTAATAAGTAAAACGAGCCACAAAACAATTTAAAGCAACAGTATAGTCTTCAGTTTCATCAGTCACAATCACTAAGGTAAAATTCAACGTCTGTGGAGTCTTTGAAATTGTCTAAATTCATTTTTGCCTGTTATATTTCTGTACCTTTTTGTAAATCAATGCTTATAGTAAGGAACGTAAAAATCACTCGGTGCACACACCGTTTAGAGGGTATTTTGAATGGAGTATAGTACAGATCAGCCTAGCTCTAAAAATTTTTTCCTGGGTTATTCTTGTCGAGTGAGGTCTTGCGCTGTCGTGCAGAAGCACAACGAGACTTTTTCGCGAGTGCTTACCTTTTGACCAGATTATCATAAGTGCGCTAGATATGTGGACAGAATACTAGTGAATTTATATTCCTGGTGTGGTTTCAGCTTACGTACCCATGAACAATATTACTTCTCTGGGTCCTGGACACACACACACACACAAACACATTCTCAAAGCAGCACTTTTACACCGACGCGTCGCCTGAAGGGTAGGCTAAAGAGCTTCGTTCTTATCAACTAATTATTTATGCACCGAATAATGTGCTGAAACAAAAAAACATTTTTCATAACCTATGACGACATGCATGAGCAATGAGTCAATTCTCTGTCTTAACCCTATGTAACTCTGAGAACCAGATACGCAACGAATCTAATTGCATAAACCAAATTAAAATAGTAAGTTAGCACACTTGTGTATCATGCGCCCTATGTATAGCGCGACCATGCATTAATACCATGAGAATTTTCATGCAAATGAAACACATGATGCTCATTGGTACAATATACTAGTGTAATTTTCGAAGGGAAATTTTATAATATATTTTTCAAGTGGTGCAGTAACGGGCTAAAGGAGAATGGTTATTTTGAGCAAGCGAAGTCTTTTTATTTCCATCAGCAACAGCATAAAGTTATCCAGTCTCTAGACTTGATTCGTTTTCTTGCCTTTCTAAGTGACGATAAATTGTCTTAAGATCGAGTACTAACTGACTAACACTTTTGCCAAGATTAGATTGATCAAGTGATTTTAACCATTTGCGTCAAGAATTTTTGTTTGTCCTGATTTCTTAGTTTATTAACGAGTAATACATGAGAAAAACTTTGAAAAATTCTTTTTGTGGCTTGACGACCACAAATGACAGGACCACAAAAATACCACAAAGTTTTCTTGCTGTTTCTTTAGCGCTATCTAGTTACTTTCATCACATGCCGCCCGTGCCGCACGTGTGCACTCCCATTTGCGTCATTTACAAAAAACAAAACTGAGACTCAAATTACGAGGAACACCTCATCAGTGCTTATAGACATCACTGAAATTCATTTGCTGTTCTCATTACATAATATTTGATAACATTGAAGTTTTGTTTCAATGCTTCTCTAAACATTTTCCTCCAAAATCGAAAAAATTACTTCTGACTCAACCTAACGTAAGCTTACCGACAAAAAACAGTATATCTTTTACATATATGAACCACGCCAGTGTCACTTTTAGTTTTCTTTCTTCTTCATAAAATCCTAGGGATATTTTTTGAATCTTTTCACGGACGGAAACCCGAAATAATTATATCATACTTCTACAGCTGTATCCAGCTCTTCAAAACAAACTCTGCCCTTTCTGTTGCATTTGAATTTACACAAAACATGATTGATCTAGTCCTAGCGATCAAATACTCTCTTTAGTTTACCTATCGCAAAAAAAATTGCTCCTCTGTAAGCATAAATTTATTATGATTGGATAGGATTTCACTATATTTGTTTAAATATCGCGTAAAATTCCTATATTTTAATTGTAAGCTCCTTATTTTTGGAAGATATTCCACTACATATATTCATAGGGGGCTGTCGAAATGCAAGTTTGCACAAATTCGATGAGCATCTCACGCGCTCGAGAGCTTTGCTGTGGCAACGATGACGCAGTTGAAAGTTAAGTGGCTCCATCAATCAGTGAACGTTTCGTACATCATTGCACACTGTCAAAACTTGCACTCAAATGAGCTGGAGCAGGTGCAACTCGACTTCAAAATAGTTTTTCCATACTGAATTTCATCAGGCAGCCAGACAGAAAAACGTATCTAATTTTTCCATGAAGGATTAGATTTATTGTTCACTTTGGTTATCGCGTACAAGAAACGTTAATATTTGCAGCAGAATGCGAGTATTTTAAAACATTCCTCTACTTCTGTTTGCCTGGAACTGATTTTTTCTGTTATTTCACACTGCTTCAGATGGAGCAAAGCAAAGGAACTTTGCATAAACCAAATTGCAACTTTAAGCAAAGCAGTAAATAGAGTCAAGAGCTCCCAAGAAACTCACAAAGGCCCTTCAACGACGTGGCATTCATCAAAAAAAGTTGCAGAGGATGACTAAGTCGGCTATTAGATGGCCTTAATGAGTGAGCCGCTGAGGTGCCTTTGATAATGTAGTCATTTTAAAACTTTCTAATGACCGGTGCTAACGTGAGGTCATTGCATCATTTGACAGGATTTTCTCATTTCCAGCCTTCCATTCAACTCAATAAGAAGTTTTCGCTTAGAGTCTCTTGGGGATTTAACTGAACTCATTCGTTGAGAGCTCCCAAACTGCGAGATGTCAACGATATTGTGAGCTACGCTCAAAGTTGGGCATTCGTTGGCGTTCCAGTGGGCCGAAAACACAGAAAACGTACCAAGAAACTTTACCGAGCTCTTCCGCACAGTGTGTTCAAATTGGTAGACCCCATGAAGAAATAGGAACAAAAACATTTGAGTTTTGAACTATAGAGCATAATATCAGTCCTTCCTTTGCCACATTTGCTGTTCATGGGAAATATCATAGACGTGACACTCATCCGAAGTTATTCATTTAGCTTCTCGTTGACTGATCATCGTTCGGGATACAAAAACATAAATTTAATTTTAAAAACTTGCCCTAGCTAGAATCTCAAATTTGAAACTCTGCGTTGAGCAATGAACACCTTAAAGCTGAGAGAGGCAATCCCAGGAAAAATGAAGGGTGTGCTGGCTGAGGACATTTTAACGCACACCATCGGAATAAAACTCATCAGCTTATGGTCGGCATTTCGCGCGACAGATTTGTTCTGTCAGCCGTCAGTAGTAGAGCGTACATTTGGCGCTGCCTCCAAGTGCTTGCAAATTGTGATCGATCCCCCGGTTTGCGATTTTTGCGTGAGCTACGTGACTTCGGTGGACGTTATTCACGAGAGATGAAGGCCAAAACGAGAGCCTTCTAATTCTCTGTATCTGCGTAATGGCTTGTACTTGGAATAGCGTTTTCTTATACTTACTGGCCTGCAAAAGGCAGATAGTGAGAGAAGAATATGAAAGTAAACTGCGTATACTTTTACGATGATAATAGCTGAGGTTAAGAATTACCGTGACATTGTACCAGTTTAAACGCAAGTGATGTAAGTATCTCATAACGTTATAATAAAAAATCCTAGTTTAACTAGTTAGTATTCGAAATGCCCTTGATATTACGATTTTTAGTTCTTTTCTCAGTTTCCACAGTACTCTAATTATGGTTGAGTCCGATGAACCAAGTATGAAGTAATAGAAATTGAAACTGAAATTCTAGAAAGGTTTTGGTCTGGTGTGGCGAAAGTGATCGCAAAAAGTTTATCTCCAGTAGAAGGCCATGTTACTGAAATGTTCCGCATATTTGATGAAAGGAAAAATTCGGATTTGAAACCGGTAAAAAAGAAAAATGATTAGAGACACATTACATTTCTGCGTGTTTTAATTTAAACTTTTTAACATATTTCAGCGCAACAGATGATATTTTGAATATTCTGAAACATTTGCAATCAAAAATGTAAATTTTTAGACTAGTTCTCTTTTTCATTTCACGCGTGAGATTTCCGATCATTCAGTATGCCCCGTTACCACGGTCACATCATTCAGTATGCCCCATTACCACGGTCACATCATTCAGCATGCCCCTTTACCATGGTCACATCATTCAGTATGCCCCGTTACCACGGTCACATCATTCAGTATACCCCATTACCACGGTTACATCATTCAGCATGCCCCTTTACCATGGTCACATCATTCAGTATGCCCCATTACCACGGTCACATCATTCAGTATGCCCCTTTACCATGGTCACATCATTCAGTATGCCCCTTTACCATGGTCACATCATTCAGTATGCCCCATTACCATGGTCACATCATTCAGTATGCCCCATTACCATGGTCACATCATTCAGTATGCCCCATTACCACGGTCACATCATTCAGTATGCCCCTTTACCACGGTCACATCATTCAGCATGCCCTTTTACCACGGTCACATCATTCAGCATGCCCCTTTACCACGGTCACATCATTCAGTATGCCTCATCACCACGGTCAGATCATTCAGTATGCCTCATTACCACGGTCATATCATTCAGTATGCTCCATTACATGGTCGCATCATTCAGTATGCCCCTTTACCACAGTCACGTCATTCAGCATGTCACTTGACCACGGTCAGATCATTCATTATGCCCTTTTATCATGGTCACATCATTCAGTTACGCAGAAATAACTTCTTATGGCAAAATATTCCCAACTACGAAGTTCTAATTTTCGATGCAAGCATTTGAAGAAAACCCAGTTGAGTGGGTTCACGTGCGTTCAGCAAACGAAAAAGATCTTAAATTTATTTAACTTTGCTAGTTTGATCTGCAATTTGAATAAATTGTAGAACGATAATTGACGTGTAGGTTCTCAGCCCATTGTTTTGCAGTCATGATTTCAAAAATAGCTTCCGCTACCTCTTGTGACTTTCAATGAGTGTTTCTGATTAGTAAGCCCGCAGCAATTATTATTGGTCTGTTCTCCAACAGTCAATTAAAATTTACCTCTAGGACTAATTATGTTGACCAACTTTTGAGCATGGGAATATTCTCATTATCTTAATGATCGAGAGCATTGAGATCTGGAGATGTTTGAAGAAAGTCTTTTTTTACAGAAGAACATTACTCAACACACTTCATTGTTACCTGGACATTATAGTTCCGGTACTCGATCCTGTCAGAAAGTCCTTATGAGTTGCAAAGCTTCTTTTTTACCAGTGCGTCATCAGGATAATGAAGACATTTGTTTGTGCTTATCTTTGTTAAGTTTGATTTCTTCAAGCCAAGCAACACATAGAGACATCCTTCTTTCGTTACCAGCGGGCCATAGCCATCATTAAAGCTGGTTTCAGAAAATGAAAATTGTTCGGTACTTGAAATGACTTGATTTACGATCTAGGAAAACTTTCTGGTTGATGTACTTGAGAGCGTATAAAACGGATAACTACAGCAAAAAATGCTTCGTAGCGTAGTTGATGCCATTTAATAATTATGGCATGTACTTTGGAGTAAATCTAAGACTTTGGAGTGACTTATGGGGTGTGGCTGCTGAAAGCTTTCTCTTAGATCATGTAAGGCGACATCTACGTTTCAGCATACGAATAGCATTGCGTGGTTCTCCATTATAGTTTAACTTTCGGGGGCTATTTTTCCCATTTTAGTTTCGTTTTACATACATTCTTAAAAGTTGGGAGACAATATCCTAATATCCTTTTTCAAGATCACTTTTGGTTCGAGGAAATTTCCTGGTATTGATATGCCGTATTTTTGACAAACGTTATTTGAATTTGATATTTTGTCTATTTGTGTCGACCGCCCCTGAAGTTCGAAGCATTAATCAAGGTTGAGTATTTTAAGTGACGTTTCTTGTTAGCGTCAGCGGTGAAAAACTACGACGGTCATTTTACGAATACAATCAGAATTACTTAATCCTTTCTTTCTTCAAGATTGTAAAATAGTCATAGGAATTATTTCACCAGGCCATGTTTCAAAAAAATTTATAAGTTCTTTCATAGCGTGCGAAACGTAGTGAGGATTGGGACACTATTTGAATACAATACAATTCTTTAGTTATTATAACACTGGAATGGCTGTCACGATCCACCAACCAATGAGAAAGTTTAATCAATAATTTCAACAAACAGATCGCTCCACTTCATTCCTGAACTCTGAGACAGCAGATCTAATTTTTCTGAACTTTTAATTCGCTCAAAGTTAGTTGAATATGTTGCGGCTGGACCTAAACTCTTGGCAACATGTTTTTAATTACTTTTGGGGCATCCGTCGGCAGGAATGAGGTCGGCTTTATTTGGGCCATCCTTTGCCATTCCCTCGGGCGGACCTGCGTGTTTATTACAGCCACTCTTGCGTGTTTTCTTGCTCGTCGTTAAGATAATTGAAAATTTTCTTGCTCGTCATCGAGAAAATTTATTATTTTTTGCTCGTCACCACCGCTTTACCGGCTGATTGAAAATTTTTTTCTCCTCACTAAGGAAATTTAACAATCTTTTTCTCGTCACCATCGTTTTACCAGCTGATTGAAAATTTTCTTGCTCTCCACTAAGATAACTGAATGTTTTCTAGCTCGTCACTACGCTTTACAGGCTGAAAGAAATTTTCCGGTTTCACGCCATGCTTTACTCGATAATTAAAAATTTTAAGGCTAGTCACTATGCTCTACTGCTTGGTTGAAAATATCAGGAAATTAGAGTGGCGAATTTTTGATGACTCAGACTGAAATGAGGCAATTCAATTGTTTAAAGGAAAAAAGTATAGAAAATCTATATTCCCATACAAAACACGAGGCAATAATGTTCCAAGATTGCAAAAATTTAGTAAAGTACAATATATAAAAGAGTAGCGTTTATGCCTCATTTTACCATTTGCTATTTTTGGTAAAAACATACTCCCTCTGAACACATTTTGCTATTTATTCTTTTTACATAAAAAGCAACTGATAACGTCTTCCAAACTCGTCCAAAATTTGTAAATACTGTACAATGTAAACAAAATTTTCAATTCATGCTGGGTGCTGTAACGGCTGTGCTACGTTTCTGGGGCTGTTAAATGCGAACTCATGTGAAGTGTGTGAACCTCCAGTATTTCTGACGACGACTTTTACAACATGAATACTCCTCAAAAATTAAATGCAATGTTGATCGTCCTTAAACACATCACTTTCAACCTGTAGCTTTCAGCGGTGAACTCAAACACAAACTCGCCATTTTGTGTATTTGTCTTTTGCTTTTTTGTGAACACTCTCAGCTTTGTCTCAGAAACAGTATTGTGAGCATTCAAAACGTCATGATTTTAATGCACAGCCAACATGCAGGGAATCCCTTTTCCCATTACGAACTCATCACTTTTTTTAAAAATATTGCCAGCGAAGAATTATTTGCAAACAGACCAAAAAAAAACCTCAGTGGCATACTCTGGAATTGATTGTTACTTGCTAGCAATCGTTTATAAACACTACACAAACAAGGAGAAGAAGAAAAAACGCAACGGTATATCCCGGAAAAAGTTATTCCCGGGAAGAGAATGTAGCCGAGAAATCGAGAAGGAAACACCACAGCTTATTCTGGAACAATTTTTACGTGCAAGAGAATGTTTATAAAGAGAAGACGAGAAGGAAACAGCAAGGCTTATTCTGGAACAATTTTTACGTGCAAGAGAATGTTTATAAAGAGAAGACGAGAAGGAAGCACCAAGGCTTATTCTGGAACAATTTTTACGTGCAAGAGAATGTTTATAAAGAGAAGACGAGAAAGAAGCATTACGACATATTCGTCGAAGAGGAGAAAAACTGACCGTTTGCAGCGCCCCCTGCTGGACGAGCGGCTGACGCGTCCATCACTCGAATCCCGCCAACGCGAGACAAAGTCGTCAGCGCGATAGCAGCTGTCAGAATCCAATTCTTGGGATAGAACCTCATCATCGAGGTACCACAGATTCTCGGTACAAACTACGTATGGAGAATCAGCTGCAAAATCGAGATCTGAGCTGGAGGCTTGAAATCAGTGGGATGTTTTAGCTCTCTCATGGAAAAGATAAATCTGCAAAAGACATTACGTTCAGAGATCGACGGTTTTAGAAACATGTGACCAAAATGTCTGGTGAATTTACGAGGATAGCTCTTATTAATTTTTGTTTCACCTTTAGAGTTCTTGGTGCCTTGAATCAGGAATTGATTCACTGAGCGAAGCGAATTATGAAGTAATGATATTACGTAAAGTCTAACAGTCATGATTCGGAATAACAAAAATAAAAAAGCTTCGACATATTTTCAAAATTACAGCTGTTAAACTGAAGTAAAGGGAGTGAAGAAGGTACCGAACTCCAACACACTGAACCTCATCTATTTTTGTTAGTCTGATAATAAAATTCTCAAGTTTCTCTTTGTTTTTTCATTGTTTCTTTAATGACAATCAAAAATTCTTGAATAATTTCATCGAGAAAAAGTATTTTTACTGCAAATTTAGATACAATAATTTGACATTTAACAAGCAATTGAAAAACATTTCTATGAGTTGCCTAGGAATTAATTAGTTCTTAAATGCCGCCGCGATGTCTTCTAGATTCCTATTTTTTGAGTTACGCGCGATGTAGCTGATTCCTGGAAATATTCTATAACTGTTACAACAAACAAATGCAACGAAATTCTATCACTCTATTTCATATGAATAATTAATTTTTGTTTTACTGCGGTAATTATTTTCTGTAAAATGATTAATTTAATACTACCTAAATAAAGGAACTGTCGCTTTCGTCGCTTTTGAATTCCAACTTTTCCCACTCTTTTATACGCCCATTTCCAATCCAATTTGAAAATCTCTCATTCCAATGTTGCCTCAGTTAAAGATTTTTTCAAATTTTCACACTTTTTAACAAGTGAGAGACTGTTATGCTCATAACACTCATTTGCAGTCTATCGCAGGTCACGTTTCATTTTATTTACTTTTCCTTGCGGTCTGTTCAGCATTTCGGGGAAACTCAGATTGCTTCAGCGCTTTAATCACATTGGAACTGTTGAGGGCAGTGAGTACTTCCACATCCAGGAAATATTTTTATCGAGCAGTTGCTCGGTTTAGAATGACTTTTACAGTCAGTACTACCTCTTTTGACTTGAATAAAAAACCCAGAGTGACGTAGTAGTGTCACACATTTCAAATCGTTGCGGAATAAAATTCAAACATAAATTTAACGCAACGATCACGTACAATTTTCTGTTACTTAATATCCTTTTCAGCCATGAAAATAACTTGTCATTGAGGATATTTTACAGGTAACTTTGTGAACTGCAAGTCGAAGTGCATAGAGAGCCGAAATGGTTTGAATTTGTTTTTGTTTATATAATTTTATTCTATTGCTTTATAAATTCAATGAAGTTTCCAGACAAGTAAAGGGTAAATGTGTTAGTGAACTACTAGGCAGAATTATATTTATGTGCACCCGCTCCATGAATTTTATAGCTATGAACTTGATAAAATTCCCTCACCTTCCAGCGCTTGAAAGAATGCCTTCAATTATCTGTCAAACAAAAATTCACAGAATTAAAACTAAAAATTTACTTATGATGTCCAATTTTCTTCTCCATTCTTTATTAGTTAAACAAATATTTCAAAGTACATGATCGATAACTGAATCTATTACAGACATATGACTGCATCATGATCGTTTACTTCCAGCATTTTATAATTGACTCTCAAAGTTTGGCTGCTAGAGAAACTTGAGTAGATGTGCAACCTCCACTTGTATTGTAATGTCCATGTATTGTAATGTCAAGTTAAAAATTTGAACACTTTATTTACCACATGTATGTAATACAGAAGTAGATTGTATCTTAAGTCTAGTACAATGATCAAGTTTTAGTATAGCTACCTGTGGGTTCAGTGAGTTCTGCGGCATTCCATCACCAACACTATTCTTAGGTGTACAATTATGTTCAACCTAATTCACTTAACTTAGTTACGTACTAAACTGATCAGTGAATTAGTTCACTCTAGATTCGATGCAAACTAGACTGCAATCAACATGGAAACGATTCAAGCCATTTGTTTTCAAGCCATTTTTCTGCACATAAATGATCGAAGTGTAATTCTGAACACAAATTTCAGCGAATGTACAGTTTTTCTTGCTCAAGCTCATTCGCGAATTGTTCCTTGAAGATTTAAAAACCAACTGTTTAACCTAAAACATTCTCAATCACTTGACCCGTCTCCATTAATGCACACAATTACTTTGAACGTTGGCTTTAAGCTTTGATTTCCAAAAGCGCTGTAAATTTAATGAAAAATCTCTGATTTAAGAGATCTGTGTCGTAAAACAAATTACATGGATTTTTCGAATTTATTAATGTGAATCAAGTCGAAAGAAATTATTTTAATTCATTTAGATACCGGGACAACTATGTGTGAAATGGTTGTCACTCGTAATGTTTAAAGCAAATAGTCCTAAGGAATTGTAAATTTAGGAGCATGATCACAAAAAATTGTTCGCACAAAAACTTCACAGAGGAACGAAAGCACTTAGTGACAGAACATTTCCAATAGAAAGGAATTATGGAAACATCTGTTCCGGTGTTTCAACCTCATGAAAATGCTACACGTTCTTGACGTACAAGTAGTTATCCAAATGAAAGCACTCTGCAGTTAGGGAAAACGAAGCGAGAAGCGAACATGCACAAACGAAGCCTTGTGCTTCACACCGTCTCCTGTTTTGCACTAAAGAGCAGGTCTGATCAACGGCGAGCTTGTGTGAGGGTGGACCAGAAACTCAGCACAACTCACGCTGCTCTCAGAGCAAGAATAGAGAAAGGGCGCGCGTTGTGCTTGATTCCGCGCTCACTTGAGCGTAGTGACGGCGAAGCTATTGCGCTCACGTGTGATATTGATTGGCATTGATGTTAATAATTAATATTTATTCAGTTTTCATTTGAGAGTAAGTATTGTGATGCTAATGCGCTCATGTACGTTACTGATTGGTATTGATCTTAATTATTAGTATTGATTCTGCGCTCATTAGAGCGTGATTGTGGGGATGCTATTGCTCTCATGTGTTTTTGATTGATATTGATTCTGATGACTATTACTGATTCTGTTCTCGTTTGAGTGTGATTGTGGGGATGCTATTGCGCTCATGTGTTTTTGATTGATATTGATTTTGATAACTATTACTGATTCTGTTCTCATTTGAGTGTGATTGTGGGGATGCTATTGCGCTCATGTGTTTTTGATTGATATTGATTCTGATGACTATTACTGATTCTGTTCTTATTTGAGTGTGATTGTGGGGATGCTATTGCGCTCATGTGTTTTTGATTGATATTGATTCTGATGACTATTACTGATTCTGTTCTCATTTGAGTGTGATTGTGGGATGCTATTGCGCTCATGTGTTTTTGATTGATATTGATTCTGATGACTATTACCGATTCTGTTCTCATTTGAGTGTGATTGTGGGGATGCTTTTGCGCTCATGTGTTTTTGATTGATATTGATTCTGACGACTATTACTGATTCTGTTCTCATTTGAGTGTGATTGTGGGATGCTATTGCGCTCATGTTTGTTATTGATTGAAGTAAGTGTTAAATATTGTTATTGATTCCATATTATTTATTCATTTGAGCCCAATTATGGTTATGCAATTCAGCTCATATTTGTCATTGATTGGTTGCGTTTGAAGTTAATGATTATTGATTATCCTGATAGTGATAGTGATATTATTTTCCTGATAGTGATTTTCAATGCATTAATTTTATTTTATAAAGGAGTTTTTCTTATTTTCTGACTTTCTCTCTACTATTAGTTAGGAACATTTTCGATTGTACGACCTCTGTAATTTCATATATTGTTGAACTGCAATTAAAAAGTGAGTCTCTATGATACTTTTTAAACTTTGCCCATTATTGTATATACAAATTAAGTAACTCCTAACTATGGTCTTGATGCATTTGTCTAACTTAATTTCCGCCTTAATTCAATTACGGTAATAGGTATAGAAAGGAAAAATGGCTTGTCTTCCAACGCTTTATTCTTGACCTCGTTGTAGAACTCGGTCCAGAGCTAGAAGTCATTTTGTTTAGTCGTCAGTTACCTTGGGATTTATTCTTGTGATGGAAAATTCAACAAGAACGTTGAACAGATATCATTTACTCATTGTAATATCACTATTATAGAAGGAGCCGTGTCCGTCCGTCCCTCCGTCCGTCTGTGTAACCCCCTCTTGATTTTGGTATCCAGAATACGCAATCGGCTTATTTTTGCAAAAAGAAATTTTCGATGGAGCTTTCTCTGTTGATATTCATCATGTCGCTTTGATATTTTCAATTGAAAATACGAAAGAAACGTTTTAAATTCGTTTGACCAATAACCTGGCTACCACTTGGTATAAGGCCCAAGATTTTGGAACTTGAGTTATTGTTTTCGAAATTGTGATTTTCTTGCAAAGCTTCGAAGAGATAACAGACGACATTTCAGTATAAAATTCCGGCAAAGAGGCCACCAAGGATAGAAATGTGTTCAACCGCAAGAGAGAAGTAGCAAGACTTCGACAGTAAGAAAAACGCCGAAGACGATCGGATAAACAACGCGAAATGGCAAGACGAAGCGATGCTGCTCGTCAACGAGAAGCTAGAGCTAAGTTGACCCTTGAACGGCGTTTGGAAATTTTACGGAATAATGCAGAGCAAGACCGAGTAGCTAAAGAGAGCTAAACACTTGAAAGAAGCGAGGAAATTCTTCGGCATAGGACAACACTGACAACACCATTCTCTAGCCGGACAACATCGAGTGGCACGAGAGAATTTAACTCAAGAAAGAAGGGGTGAAATTCTTCAGACTAATGTCTAACAGCATCGACTTGCTCAATCGAATTTTAACTCAAGAAAGAAGGGACGAAATTCTTCGGATTAATGCCGACCAGCACGTGTGCACTAGTAATTTATGAAACAGGGATGTTTGGTCGGTATCATATGTAGGGACAGTATTCATTCATTCATTTCAAATGCTAAGCAGGATCAAATTTATGAAAATATATTCCATTAAAAATTGAAGCTCTTGGGGTCATGGTTGTGATTCTTGAATCGAAACAAGACGAACAAGATGTTCTCTAGTGAACTGCATCTTCATTAGTTGCATGAGTTGAATGCGTGCAGGATTCAATGCTGAATTATTTCATTAAAATAAAGCACTTCTCTGAATAGGTGGTATACAGAACTTTAAAATCTGATTCCGACAGAGGCATAGAAATAAACTGATAGCTGATTGAATAAGTTGAAAATTAAATACAAATTTAAATAGATTTTATGTATATATGAGTAAAATATAAAACAAAAATACATAAAAATTAGTCCAAAATAACTAAAAAATACAAAAATTCAGAAATGAGTTGATTAATTTTGTTTTGTTTTGACGAATAAAGCCAGAGGCTCTGGTGGGAGGCGTTGTGCACCCTAACGTGTACATGCATCTGGCCTCCAACACTGCGTAAGACCAATGCAGGACGGCAGCAAGAAGCAAGGATTACATTTGTTATTCAAAGCCAAATTGACTGCTTTGTCGATAGCTCTCGATTTCGTTCCTGAGTTGTACGCATTCCTCGATCGGATTTTTCTACGGTGTAGTTTAGGGTAATTTTTTTTTACGTGTGGTGAAAGAAATTAAGCGTTATTCATCAGTTAGTGACTGCGTAAAAACTCACGCAATTTAGATTACGATTTAAATTGGACTTATTTACTCATCGAAGAGAACATTCGTCATATTATTTGGGTGTAGTGCTCCATGAGAACAAAACGTTCACCATGAAATTACATTAAAGGAATTTGGATTCAGGCGAAATAAATCGTTTTACTTCAATAGAAGAGAAACGGCTCATATCGTGCTTGGGTTTTCACTTCATGTCAAGACGCAATGACGATCACTCCACTTAGATCAGGTGCTCAATTCATGCAGGGAAATGTGCCTAAGTTCTTACTTTTCACAGTGAGGAGAAACGATACTTGATCTAAAACATTTTTTTTCATTCCAGTTGAAAATAAATAGTTTTTATTTATAAGATAAACTCTTAAGTGAAAAAAGCTGTCATTTTCGGAAGCGAAGGCCCACTAACGACTAAGAAAGTGAGGAGAAACAACGAGCTTGTAGCATTCCACTTTCGACATCAAAGGCTCGAAATAACTAAGCCCACGTACACCGTAGAGCTAACTATTTGCATGTGTAAAAATGGTAATTTTCTTTCCATTCTTTCTTCTGTGTGAGAAAAAAAGTTTTTCGCAGCCATCGTTGCGTTATGGACTGTCTCTGATGATGAAAACCTTTTTCAATTGATTCGAAAAAGATATTGTAAAACAACACTTGTATGGGCTGAATAATTAATCCAAGTTTGTTAAATGATGCAAGTTCGATTAATTAGAATAATAGCCTAGGTCAATTTGAACTGAAGTTAAAATGTTTTTAAAGCTTTTCTAGATATATTAGAAGTTTTTTATAAATTGGCAGCAACTTTGATTACAATCACAATTGTGCGCATCACTTGTGTTTATTTTTGCTACAATGAAGTAGAGAAAAAAGGAATCATTGAGTATTTCATATATCCTATTTTTTCTTTGAACTAATAAAACATCGTCATTTTCGTATTTTTGTGGCAATTGCTGCATTGCATGTGAGAAGGAGACAAACTCTTAGGTATCAACAGCAAACCGATCTTGAACATCAAACATTTCGGAGTGCTTTGAACTATTGCCTTAAATCATTGCCTCTGCAAAATACTTTCTGCAAGGATGCCTTGTAAAAATAAGACACTGGGAGCGTCGATTACAGTCAGAAATTTATTGAAAAGGGGGGTCTTATTTAGTGCACTCAACTTGTGCTTCGTGCGTTGTATTTTAAATATAGACATTATACCTTATAATTCCCTTGGTGTGATAATTTATTCGTAAATTCATACACTTGTTTTGTGTCCGTGTCTTAAGAACAGCTTCTTTAATTTGATTTGAAGGAAGCCTAATGACAGTATCTGTGATACGAGTTTCACCAGTGCACGAGTAGAAGAATATTTTTTTCAAGGGTGCTATTAGGACGAATATATTTGATTGACATCCTCAGTTGGAGTATTCAAAAGAGGAAAATATCGAATCCCGTCATTTCGGATATGCGGTGTACTCTAGTATTATATAACTAATGTGCACAGCCGGTCAAAAGTGCCGAAATTCTATATTTTCCTTCAATAGATTTTACAGATGTACATGACAAACAACTACATCCATCATAGTGGCCCCTGCGATAAAAGTATTCCTGTACTTGTGCACTGGTAAAGCTCGTATCATAAATATGGTCATTAAGCATCCTTATAAGAGCGTGACAGAGACGGAAAAAGCAACAACCAAACAAATATACGCATATGTGAGTAAACAAGCACACCAGAGGCATTATTAGGTAAGATACCAAGTTCATGCATACTATTGGATACTAGGTTCAACGAGAGATTGGCTACGCAGATATGCTATTTCCAGGCCAAGCATAGAGCGCTGCCGCAGCATGATTGACTTAATTGACATCTGGAGAGAGGCGCGTAAACTGGATGCGTTGAGCGGACTGAGAGGGAGGCACCGTCTCCTGTGTAAATAAAACGGACGGACTTTCTCTCTCTTCTGGGAACATCTAAATTGTAGTAAGGGACCTTCAAATACCTTTAAATCCAATGTAATCAGAGACTTTTTATTTTGTTTAGTAGTTAAATTGGATATTGTCCAAAGTTACCTGTTCTTATTTTGACAGAAACACCGGCTCAGGGACGAGATTTATTGCAAGCTCTGGGCTCTCTAGTTGAAACCGGTTTTCAAGGGGTTACGTAACCTGCCTTGTTTGTTCTCCAATATTTAAGTAATTGAAATGCTTATAACCAGATGCATCAGGGTTGAATTTAATGGAAACTATGAGAAATTCCCTACGAAGCAACTGTTATACCATCAATATTTGCATAATGGAATTGTGATCTGTTTTAGAAGCATGCAAGCATAATATGCATTGATTGTCTTGAATTTCATACTGTTATGAAATGCGGTAGTAAATCAGATACAGTCTAAATATTTGGCACAAATTTGAGATTTGATCATAATATCTCTTAGTATTTATTAGCGGAATACGTACATTCACGAGTACAGACCCACTTATTTCGGTAACACTGACATGAGCGACAAAGTACAAACATTTAATGAAAAATTTTTTCTGAAATGTTTTGATATTATTTTTGTTTTCATACTAGAAAACACGGATCTTTCGTACGTGGACTAAGACGATATTTAAAAATACTATTAACATTGCAAATTCGTTTTCTCAAAATTCTTGCCTAGTAGGAAAATAGGAATTTCTGTCGAAGCTCAGCTGCCTTACTGCTTGTTTCATTCTTACATTCAAAACCGGTTTATTTATATATATATAAGCGTAGTTGTAAAAATAAACATATATGTAAATACAAATTGACGACTTGCGTATATTAATCTATTTACCTTTGTTTTTAAGGTAAAACTTGAGCTGCACTTAGCGAAAAAGTTGTGTGTATTTTACCTGATCAAAAGGCCCGAGTAAGCTTTCGCCCAACTATAGATATGTTGATGCGGTGGTCGTTACATGTATAATTCAAGGCTAACTAGCTAAATGAAGCTTCTTGCGTCCTCACGAGGTCCATAATCAATGATTTATTTAAATTTGATCACTGAATGTTTAACTTTTAATGCCAGCCAATACCCTGAAGAGCATGAATGTTTCTACTAGCTCGTTATTCTGAATATTTTGAATGGTCCTAAATTAAATACCTTGTATCATCAACGGAAATGATGATCCAACTACAGGAGTTCTCTGTGCACAAAAGGTACATAGAAATATTGATATTGGATAAATACTAATGTTTTGCTTCTTGCAAATCCTAATTATGAATAAACGAGCAAAGAAAGTAGCTTTTAAATTTAACATTCTTATTAATACAGTCTAATAATAAAAGAAGAACGTTTCGACCCGTTAGGTCATTCTCAACTTCTGTCGGTAGAAAATCACAAAATCAGGTAAAATTCAAAGCAAAATGTTGGACGATGAAGAAAAAAAAAATTGCATCATACTAAAAACTTACAAATACAACCTAAACTAGCTGAAGGGGGAAGCGGACTGAGTATCATTCAAAACTGGTTTTGTCGTTAAAATATTCAGGGATTCTAAAATCCGAAGATTTATAACACCAGATGTAGAAGCAATTACATTGAAATCGTTTAAGCGCACGGGAAGATCGCATTTCTCTGCATGAGAACGGATGGCAGAATGGGATGGCGTAGAGAGAAGGAGGCCTGTTCTAAAAC
>JACJUY010000270.1:137538-203455 GCA_014220935.1 Platorchestia sp. MABIK
TTTACGAATATTCCTTTGCACGAGACCATTGAAATTTGTCTGAATTACTTATTTGCTAATGTAGAATCAGTTATTGGCTTGTCAAAATCTTTATTCCGTGACCTTCTTCAGCATTCTGTACTAAATTCTTTTTAATATTCGACAACAAATTTTATCAGCAACTTGATGGTCTATGAATGGGCCTTCCATTAGGGCCGACATTTGCCAATATCTTTACGTGTTTCCATGAGCAACGGTGGTTAGACTCCTGTCCTTTAGATTTTAAGCCTACATTTTATAGGAGGTACGTTGACGACACGTTTTTACTGTTTAAGAGTAGTTCTCATTGCAATCTTTTTTTAGACTACTTGACTGCACAACATCCTAACACAAAATTTCCCATGGAAACCGAAGTTAACGGTAGTCTTCCATTCCTGGATGCCCTAATTACTCGCAACAATGACAGATTTCATTATTCAGTTTTTCGTAAACCTACTTTCACAGGGCTTGGGGTCAGTTTTTTCGGTTTTTGCGCTTTCAGATTCAAAATAAATAGCATTAAGACTTTACTTTCGAGGGCATATAGTATATGTTTATCATTTTCCTCTCTTCATAAAGAATTTGATTTTCAAAATTTTTTTTTCAAATGTAACGGCTTTCCCTGCCGACTCATTGATTCAGCTATTAAAAATTTCTTGAATAATAAATTTTACTGTAAGCCAAATTCAAACTTGGTCAATAAAAAGCCATTTTACTTCACACTACCATTTTTTGGGCACAAATCGGAAAACTTAGGAAGGAATTGCATTTGCTTTTATCTAAACATTTCATGCATATAGATTTCAAAATTATATTGGTTAATACGTTAAAAACAGGGTCTTATTTCAATTACAAAGATAGAACTCCCAAAGGCATGCTCTCGTCTGTTGTTTACAAATATCGTTGCGCACATTGTGCGTCTGAGTACGTGGGCTCAACTAAACGGGCCCTCAGTATTCGCGTTGCGGAGCATGCTGGCAGGAGTTTTAGAACAGGCCTCCTTCTCTCTACGCCATCCCATTCTGCCATCCGTTCTCATGCAGAGAAATGCGATCTTCCCGTGCGCTTAAACGATTTCAATGTAATTGCTTCTACATCTGGTGTTATAAATCTTCGTATTTTAGAATCCCTGTATATTTTAACGACAAAACCAGTTTTGAATGATACTCAGTCCGCTTTCCCCCTTCAGCTAGTTTAGGTTGTATTTGTAAGTTTTTAGTATGATGTAATTTTTTTTCTTCATCGTCCAACATTTTACTTTGAATTTTACTTGATTTTGTGATTTTCTTCCGACAGAAGTTGAGAATGACCTAACGGGTCGAAACGTTCTTCTTTTAATTAGACTGTATTAATAAGAATGTTAAATTTAAAAGCTACTTTCTTTGCCCTTTTATTCATAATATTGATATTTCCAAACACAAAAACAAAACGGATTGACGTTTTTTCTCTCCTGGGAGCACCTGGGGAGAAAAGTATCTCGAACTTTAAATTGTGGTGAGGGTAGCGTTGATATTTTATAATCTAATGGATTCGGAGAGGCTTTACATTTTGTTAACAAGTGGAATTTGGATACTGTCTTGTTTCTTTTCACTTTTTTTCATACTGATTTTCCTTTTTAAATTTCTATACGTTAGTAAATTCCTTATTCATGCAATAAGAAAAACTTTCAGGTGAGGACGTAAAGTTCTGCATTCACTCTTTGTGAGCTGGAGTTTGCAAAAGAGGAAGATATATTTAAATGTCTTATAGACAAACGATCTTCGTTGTAAAAAGGTTAATAAAATTCATTAATTGTGCTCTATACTTTTCCTAGAATTAGTGTTCACAATGTAATCCACTTCGGGAAAAATCGTCACATTTTTGGCTTATTTTAGTCGAAATAAAGAATAACAACACAACGAAGATTCCTTGCTGTTCTCACCACACGAACGGTTTGAACCCGAGGCAATACGGCCGCAGTCACATCTCTGGCCCAGATTATTGCAAATCGATGGACGGGACCTAGATACAGCTAGCTCTATAAGGCTAAAATCAAAGCCCATGCGTGCGTTTTAGAGCAATGATTTTCTTTATTTCTGTTTTAAAATTATCCCCTTTTCCTAGAATCAATATAGTAATGACAGAAATAATTTTAGACCCTGCACAAAGGCGAGTAGCGGGAGTGAGATCGAAATATATTTTACACCCTACGATCCAAACATGGCCTGGGAAGATTGTTTTGGCTTCATGATAAAATTGTTTGAGAAACGTGACGTTATTTTAAATAAAGTGGAATGTTACGGCTCCATAGCAAAAAATGCTTTAGAAACATTCCTCATCTGATTTGAATTTAACAATTTTAAATTCTTGATCTGGTTCTCTGCAAAGAAGCCTCAAGTCATCATCACGGTTGTGCAATAACTGTCCTCCATGCAGCCCACGGGATGAGAAGTCTCATTGATGTTATGTTAATTGTGCCAAGAATATTTCTCTCATTTGCTGCAGTGCTAAAATTTAATTGCACTAAATCAAATCTTACTCTCCAACTCTAAAATAACTAAATAATTACTGTAGGCATAGTTTAGATGCCTATTTTTGAAAGAAAAGCCGTAATTTGTTCGCCGATGCCGGCCGCTGCAATAAAAGTCAGTAATTGCTAAAGATTTTCCAGGGCGGAGCACGTGTCTCGGTGTGGGGGAGCACGAGGAGGGGAAGAAGAAGGGAATCAACGAAGAGAAAAGAGAAGGCATTGGAAAGTAACAAGCAGTTGCACGGATGAATTTTCACGGGCTTCAATTAAAAACACTGCGGTAATCATAGTGTAATAATTCGAATGTTCTTGCATAAATTTTTTATTGCCTACAAGGAAGTACGAATTCCAAATACAAAATTTGTACAATTTTTGTATTTTTTCAAAGCACGATAAAACGGGTATGCATTTGTATGGGCACACATTGTGAAATTTTGTACTTCACATAACTTTCTTGTAAATTATGAGTATTAAAATTGAGGTTTTAAAAATATTACATCGTCACAGTAGACAAAGACTTGTCCCCAACAATGTTCTTTTTTTTATTTATTTCACAGTAAATGTACGATGAACTAATGCATGGGTTTACATTTTTAAAGTGAAATGTTTCTGTTAGTAAACGTCCAGAGCTAAATAAAGTGTGTTTTGTTATACAAAATATGTTTTTAGGAGACGTTTCAGTGACCTGAAACTAGCTCCAATTCTTTCTTCTACATTCTCATGATTCATGTCTATTTCATTTGGTTGATTTAGTCTTGTGTTTTATTTTAAACCTTCACGACAAACGTAGATGAGTTTCTTTTGACAAACAACCAATAATTTCGATGTTGCCTTTCATCGAATTGAGATGGAGGCACAATGTGCATAGGGTGTGTCAGGGCAAATCTAGCCTTAAGTTCGTAAAGCCTAACGGGGCGAAGCACTTTTGGTGAATCGTACTTTGAGGGATGTTTTGACCAAATTTATCAGTATAACTAAGTGAGGATAAACAAATATCAGAAATTACTGATATTTAATTGAAACGAAACGAAATTTATACGAACACAAAATTAATGACTAACGCAAAGGAAGCCATTATGTAAGCCGTGGAAAAGAGTGCACAATCATATAGGTTAACAGGTTCACTTGAATTATGCGCAGTTGCAATACTGAACGACACCGAGATAAACAGGACGACACTAAGTTACTTGAACTACACTGAATAAACAAGACTTATACTGAATAATGAGGAGCAATACAGAGCTGTGCTAGAACGACAGAGGTAATTGGTGCTCGTATTCAAACAAAACAGAAATTGAAGCCGGTGACACACAAAACTATGGCATTCAATTTAGTTCACTGTACGGGTAAGTAAACTAAGTTTATTGGAACCAATTTGTACTCTCCAACGACGGGACAGAAGGACAGCGCCAAACTGCCGTCAGTCTAGCAGTGAGCCCAAGAAACAAGCTAATAAAAAGAATCCTATCTAAGAAGTCCGGATCCATCTACCGACAGGGTGCTCACTTGCATCAGTGCAAACATAAAGAGATTTTGGTAACATAATCTACCGACTTGCGACTTCATTTTTTCAATTGTATTTAAAAATAAATTTTAGTTTTAATATGTAATGAACTCACATCAACATGCCTCGTCAATAACGTCAAGGAGTGCAAGGAAAAATCTTCTATTATATTAAAATGCCATTGAAAGTATCTCTTTCTTTATTAAAAGTTTTGAAATGTTTAAAAAGAAAAGTAACGAAGTAAATTCGTGCATGCATGGTATCTTTTAACTTTTCATTTTTGCGTCAGTGTGAAAGTTTCCAGATTAATCCAGCACTGGATTATTTTCGAGCCGTTTCCGCTTTTATTTACAAGTGAGTGCGAGTTTCAACAAATACGTTCGACTTCTGAAGGTCACAGATGTGAAATTGACAAAAGCAATTTTCAGTTCAAAGCCTGAATTCAGAATCGCTTTTTTGACACTGCTGCAAAGTGAGCTAAATTCATTTGGTTCAATTAATCATTCGCCACGTGAAATTGGAAAAGAATTTCAGGTCTCCTGATATTCTGGAAGAGAGCATGATTCAGCTATTCAGATGAAAGTCGGCTCAAATTTGCATGGAAGTCGGGAGCGAGCGAGAGCCTGTGGTTCAATACCAGGACGTCTGACGGCTGTCAGCAAGATTCTATTGATGACGACGACCAAAGCCCAAGACACATTCATTTCTGACAGCAAACGCGACAAATTCTGCTGCTGGAATTGACAAGTTTACATTGGTCTTAGTTCTTCATTGATTCAGGTGAAGGCGACGCCTAAGGAAACAACCCCTAACACAGAAGAACGACTGATATATATTAGATCCAACTAAAGGGATATTCTGCGGTTAGAATTGCCAAGTTTGCATTGGTCTTAGTCCTTTATTTATTCAGGTGCTGCAGAAGATTAAGGAAACAACTGCTAACATTGAAGAACGACTGAACTTTAGTATTTCCAACTCTTCCTCTATGCGAGCAACCGTTTTTGAAGGTTCGGGGAGCTGAAGCTATGTCGGTAGAAAATTAATCAAAAATCAGAAATTTAGTCCAGCTCGCACAGTGAAAACTGTTCAGGAATGTAATAAAATGATAGATATAAACCGTTTAAATCATAAATATATGCATCTTAGGAGGCCGCCAGATAATTTCCACAAAATTTTCAATGGTGTGTTGGAATTTTGAAGAATCGCACAATTTTGCCACTAACGGGAGGCAAGTAGGGACTCGTAAATCTTGCCTATATTGCTAATTTAATTGTTACAGTGCCTCCTACTCTATGCCTCAATTTGGCTCGAATTTGCACTATTAATTTTGATGAAACACATACATCTTTCTAAATCGTACCGTTTTATAACGGTGGTTGAGACTTTCAAAAGTTAGATAGTGAATATCACGGTGATATGTAATAGCATTGTATCAAATACTTGCAGGACCCTTGGAAATTTCACGGACAATGTCATCAATAAGCTAGGTGGACCCGTGAAATAATTCGGTCAACATTTTATAAATTCTAACATAACATATTCTAACCTAACCCATCCTAACACAACATATACTAACCTATCCTATCCTAACCGAAGCTATCTTGATATTCTGTTAAACAAAAAAAAATACAGTGAACCCCTGAAAAATTTCATCAACATTATCTAACCTATGCTAACCTGACCAAACCTATCTTATCCTGACATATCAATGCATGTAAAGGCGATCTTTTAATGTAACACTCAGGAATTCGGTATCCATGATACCACAAACTCGGAAGAGGAGCGTTATACACGAACCTCGTTTTAAGCGTATTAATATATACATCATAATTTCCTAAATACTTTAAATCAAATTAACCCGGTAAATCTAAATTTTTCAATTTTCTTGAGATTTGCCTTGGCCATTTCAGCAGTGAAAATGATCTGATCTGCTGCTCTGTTTGGCAGCTAAGTTTCGAGATTGACTTATATGCCAGCCAGATTAAACTTGTACTGTACCTATAGGAAGGTTTACATTTTGTTTTAAAAGATTTCCGTATCATTTTTTTATTTTTAAAACAATTTCAAAAGTTGTAGCTTTTCGAAATAAGTAAGATGTTTGGAAGAAACTGAAGTACATTTATTTCACATTGAAATTTATTGACTGAATTCATCTACTTAAATACAGGAAAATAAAATTAACTTAAAACCAAGTGTATTTTGTTACAAATTTAGTTCCATTCTTATAGTAAACTCTTTGATTTAACAATCATAATCAAAACATTCATACAGCATTCTAATTTTGGAATGAAAATTTCATAGTCAAACGAAAGACTTTTTCACAGGAAATTTTTTTCTTTTGTTCTAACGTCTCAAGTGTTTTAGATGGTGTTATTGTTAGTTGAAGAATTTGCTTCGATACGTTTTTAATGCATTAATACGTTTTTTAAAACATTGACCGTGACGTATGACATGACGTACACGATATAACTCATGCTCCATAACTTGTCTTGTACCCTAAATTTTTCGCTAAAGGATCAATGATTTTGGCCGCCCAGTGATAGATTTCCTTTCGAAAATCATAGATGCGCGGGCCAGAAAGTTAAACTGTAGTCTTTGTAGTCCAGTGAAGGTGTTAGCTTATGATCATGTACATTATTTTTTACTCTTTCCCGTAGTCTGGAGAACACAGGAGTAGTGGCAGTGAAGATTATGAAGCCCCGAGCTAGTCGCTCCCGAGCTCTGCTAAGCCAGCTCTGGAGCGCACAGCGCGTCCACAGGAGAGAACACAATGTAATTTAAGGCCTTCATGTAAAACGTGATTGAGGAGACCATAACTTAAGAACTATAATATAAAACGTGATTGAGGAGAACACAGTTTGACGACGTAGTTTGATGCGCATATGAAAAGACCAAAATACGAAATATATATGAAGACATCATAATTTGAGACAATAATTTGAAACTTATTTGAAGAGACCATAATTTGAAATATATATGAAGAGACTATAATTTGAAATGTATATGAAGAGGCCATAATTTGAAGCGTTTAAGAACAAGCCAAAATTTTAAACGCTTAAGAGGAGATCATAATTTGAAATGTAGATGAAGAGACCATTATTTTAAGCGTATGTGATGAGACCTAAATTTTTAGACGGGAATCCACATTGAAAATACAATTTAGAAGTTTTGTCCTCTCTCAGTTAAAGCTATATGTTGTCCACTCTCTGATAATCAAGTACAGTATAGGGATCTCTAAGCTAATTATTTTCATCATGTGCCAAAAATATTCCTTGATTAAACGCCATCAATTGAAGCATGGAGTATTGAATTTTTTTGCAGACTAACAGAGCTTCAGATGCATTCTGCGTGGAATATATATTCAGTATGTAGCCGCTCAAATTTGGATAATTAGCAACCGTTTTTGTTGACGATGAGTGATATTTTGCAGTTTTATATTTCTTTTCGCTAAATTTGACCTCTCTTTTTTCTCTTTTAAGCCCTATTGAAATTGCGTTCAGTTGCGCCTTCTGCGCGCTTTGGTGACAGCGTTCTAAGTGCAATGAAATTCAGAGCCACTCACCTCGTTCTGGTATTTGCATTTCTGAAACTTGGTTCAACTCTCCGGGAAATCTCCACGTGTTTGGTGCGCGCAGAGTGTTTCGAATAAAGGGAATATTTCAACATTCGCTCTAAGCCTCTTGGCGGGAATTTAAAATCAAGCACGAAGAATTTTTTAAGATTGAAGTCATACCTTAATACTGACAGTCACTTTACAGCTGTAGGTATAAAAGTGGGTCGGAAGGAAATCTTGTTCATGGAAAACTTCAACATTTTTATTGTGGACAGAGAATTTAAATTTTACTTGCATTTCATTCATTTCATGTCACAAATTTGTGAAGTGTATTAACACGTTAGTTGCGATGTGAGCCGCTGGTGTAAACGGAGGGAATTTCTATAATGCTGCTGACCGACCAGTAGTCACTAACTCAATTTTCATCAATACTAAATCAACGCTTAATGAAGGTACAATTTCTCATGTAATCCGTATTATGGAACCTGCTGAAGAACCAAACGTGGAATATGGTGCCTTGAATCATGAGTTAGAATGAATAAATATTGACTCGAATCGAAACATGGAATCTAAGGTGGCTGGAATCTACAGCAATTCGAATCTGAGATTGGAATCAATGTATTTGGTTGGCCATAATGTTCGTTGGTTTTTTGAGAGTCATCTTTCCGACCTTCTAAAGATCGTTTTATATTCTTATTCTCTAAATCCTTTATTCGGTACAACGAGCATGTTTACGTCAGTGTACAACAAGCCTCCAAGTAGGGGAATTCTGTCAGATTTGCTTGCATTCGAGCCCATGAAATGGTGGACCAAGCAAAGCACTACTGATATCAAATGCCTTTTACTTCTGTAAGGAAAGAAAACAACAGTTACGTACACAAATATATGCATGTGTGTGGGTAGCTTCTGTTGCTTTCCTTCCATTTTAAAAGTTAAAAGTATTAGATGTCAGTAGTGCTGTGCTTGGTCCCATTTCATGGGCTCGAATGCAAGCAAAAATGTTATAACTTCTCTACTTGGAGGCTTACTCGTATTACACACTGACGTAAGCACGCTCGCTGCACCGAATGCTGGGTTTAGAGAATAGGAATATAAAAATAATCTTTAGGAGGTCGGAAACATGACATTCAAAAAACGAACTTTTTGGCCGACCCAATGCATAGATTGACTCAAAACCAGACACAGACTCTGCCGTGACGGAATCTGTGTACAGTGATTCAATACAAGCAAAGAATCTAAAGTGACCCAAATCTAAAGATGAAATGGAAAATCTCTGAAATAAAGTAGCAGAATTTAAACGACTGAAACTTGAAGAAAAAATTCCGAAAAACCTAACTTAATGGAGCTGCGATGAAGAGTATGATCTTAAATTCTTATTACCGTCGCAAAAATCTTTTACACTGAAATTTCGCTTCATCCAATTTGCGAAGATAATGGAACCATTCAGGAGTTTGTGCTCATTTCAGTGTGAGAAGAGCGATAGTGGGCGGTGCTAAAAAGATTTAGATTGTTTTCTATCATAAAGGACGGCTAAAATCAGGCGGGTCGACGCTTGAAACATTCAGAATTCGTTTATTTTTGTCTCTAAACTGCTAATAAATCTTGTAGACGTATTGTCTCTGTGTCCCAGCTCTCCAATTCTCGTTGCTGTATTGTGCTAGGAAAATTTGGTGGTAAATTGAAACCCTCAGAGATTGGAGAAAATTTACAGGGGAGGTGGAAATTGAGAAACAGGGGGAAGTTCCTGCGCACCAACGTCACATCAACATGAAGGCAATGAGGACAAACTGAAGGGTATAAATTGTTATACATAGATCAGAAAGGAATAAATATAGTATAATATTAAATACAAATATAATAATATAAATTATTTAAAGAACACACATGAGTTATTCATGATCAGAAAATGGCGTGCAAGAATGCAGCAAAAAAGCTCACTATGACCATAACATTTTCAAAATACTTACGCGAAAAAATAGAGGCTCAGAATAACGCGGGAAGCGGAATGAAAAATGCAATTCAGCTTCAAGACATTATGATACGCAATATTCATGACCCTTGTAAATCAAATAGGAATGTATAAATAGGAGTGAAATAGGAACCACCTATATTTGTAGAGCCTCAAAATAGATGAGTCAATACACTAGGCAAAACATTGATGATTCCGGTCCGAACACTTGGGATGCGATGCATTTTAATTACTTTTTGCACAGCATAAATCGCATATTTTCTTGCTGGGCGGATCAATCTACAACACTTTCCAATGTGATGTATAACTACACCAAGACGCCAGCGTTCGTCACGCTTTTGCTCCATATCTAACTTCACTCATTGACAACTCATATGCAACTCATATCCACTCATATGCACTCAAATTCAACATTCATTTCCAACACTCACATGCAACATTCATTTCCAACACTCACATGCACTCACAGGCACTCATATGCAACTCATATCCACTCATATGCACTCATATGCAACATTCATTTCCAACACTCATATGCAACATTCATTTCCAACACTCACATGCACTCACAGGCACTCATATGCAACTCATAGACAACTCATATGCACTCATATACACACATATGCATTCATATGCAACTCATATCCACTCATATGCACTCATATGCAACATTCATTTCCAACACTCACATGCACTCACATGCACTCAGATGCAACTCATAGACAACTCATACGCACTCATAGACACTCATATGCACTCAAATGTACACATATGCAATTTACTCATTTGCAAGATCAATCTATCAAAATGTATTTCATTGGGATATTCTTCTGATAGTTTTTAGCTAATAATCAGGACACCATTTCTTTAAAGAAATTTCTGCTTCTGTCTACTTAGCTCTCATCGCTGATCATGAACGACAAAACGTATTCCTGATGTTGTTTTTGCTTACCTTTGAATTTTGCTGATGGTGAAGTCGATGCCGTCTCTTTTTTTAGACTCCTAAATGACTCCTCCCGCATTTTCTTGCCCTGGCCAGTTTGGTTCACTGCCATCAAGAACGATTTTTGGTTATGTATACGCGTAGTGTCGAGGGCGATTCAAGATATACAGTACATGTGCTTTAAATCAAAGCCTGCACTCTTAAAAACGCTTGCTGTAATTTTATTTTCATTGCCGAATTGAACGCTGATGCCATGCAGGAAACCACGGCTGTATTTATTTTGCGCTCCGCCAAATGTGCACCTGAAAATTTTGCATATTATGTCGCTCGACTGCTGAAAAGCACAGAGCTCCTTCATTATACTCTCTATTTCAAATCAATTTAGGACATGAATTGATCACTAACAACAGAAGTGTTGAGGGCAACGGAACAGGGAAGATTTTTTGAAAAGTTGCTCTGATCAGGAAGAATGAATAATATTATTGCGTAATGAGGTGGGAATCTTCCCATTAGATGACACAATAGGCACGAACAATGAATTGTGTAATGAGGTATTAATGCTCCCGTAGGCAACACAGTGGTTGAAAATAATTGATTACGTAATGGGGTATGAATGCCAAGAGTTACGTCACCATTACGTGACGCAATGATCAAAAACATTTAATGGGGTAATGAGGTATGAATGCCCACATTAGATGGCTGAGACTTGCAAGCCCACAAATTTGAACAGTTCACAAATTGTTGTGAATTGCATCCGGCCGCTGCTGCTGCAGGCCTCAGGCTTCAGCCTATAATATGCTGCTAGCGTCCGTCCTCCCAGCCGCCATCTTGTTGTTGGTAAGTGAAGAGACATTTTCCTGCAGCTATTTCCATCCCTTTTTTATCTGCATTACAGTACAAGCCTACGGTAGTTTAGAAACAAGTTGTGAAGTTATCCGTTAATTACTCACTACTAACTTAAATGGCACAATAAATTCAGTAAACTATGAACTGCTATGTAGATACAAATTCTTTACATAAATTAGTGTCATTCGAATATCGAAACGCCATTAAATAATTTTTCACACTACAACAACAGGCTTTTTCCAATGCACATAAAGTCCTGAGAACTTTTTTTAAAAATTGATTCCTTTAATTATTTTTCATTCGGGATTATTGATGAACTTTCTCGTATTTGTATCGTAATGTATGGTCTCGTGGCACCTGTTGGAAGAAAACCATTTTTAATAAATAAACTTTGGTTCTAATTAAAATATTCTACAATGTTAGGCATATGTATAGCCTGAGTGTGTCGGACAACTTTTAGAAGTGAGCTCTTTGATTTTAATTATAATATCTTCAACAAAACCATAATAACAAAATGTGGAAAATCGTTACCACTGGCTTCTAACTTGCACTTTTCGTAATATATTAGCTTAGATTAGATGTTAGTTTAAACATCCCTAACCTCAACAAAGGCGTTCCAAGAGGAGGAAGTGTCAGTAAAAAAATTCTACGAATTCTAAATGAAACCAAAATTATTTATTAAAGGATGAATGATGTGTAAAATGTTTGAAATTAAAACAATAAATTATTCAGAGGATGAGAGTATTCGGTAAAATTCTGTCTTGCATTACATCATCAGACAGAGATTTGTTCAAAGGAATTGAGTGAACACAACCTGAAATGAACCTTTATTTTCAGCAAAAAAACGTTACAGGCGCATGTTTTTGAAAATGAAAGCCCCTTGACAAAGATTTTGTCGTACTCTATTATTATTTTCACTCAGATTGTAACTTGTTTTTTCACTCGTGTTGCCACTGATAGTGTAACTTGCTTAATTACTGATCTCACTGAAAATGTAACTTGGTTATTTACTGTTCTTAATGAGAAAGTAACTTGCTTATTTACTGGTTTCACTGAGAATGCAACTTGCTTAGTTTCTGGTCTTACTGAGAATGTACCTAGCTTATTTACTGTTCTTACTGAGAATGTAACTTGCTTATTTACTGTTCTTCCTGAGAATGTAACTTGCTTATTTACTGATCTTACTGAGAATGTAACTTGCTTATTTACTAGTTTTCACTGAGAATGTACCTTGCTTATTTACTGGTAACTTGTTTATTTACTGATTTCACTGAGAATGCAACTTGCTTAGTTTCTGGTCTTACTGAGAATGAAAGTAAAAAAGAGCTGTCGAAGTGCTCTGAACTCCACGGGTGAATTACCTGAAGATCTCACCGCCAGAAACAAAGTTGGAGACGCTTCAAGACTTCAAAAACAACGGAGCAATTGCAATTGCATGTTTTATTGAGCAGCGCTTTGTCAGAGAACTTCGACGGCTCCTGAAGTGCGTGCGGCAGGTCAAGATGTGCCAATTCTGTGCAAGAGATCGCGAGTTCCAGCAGATCCAAGGGGTGAATGGCCGCTTGTGCTCTCTTTTTATGCCACGCTGTCAACTGATTTCATCAATATTCACTTTGGCTGTGGTAACTGTAGTCTTCAATAACTGTTCTGTGAAGCGAATGGGAGGTGATTTTCATTCATTCAGTGCTCCTAGGTAAGTTTACCAGTTCGACAGAATTATTGGTTTACTAGTTCGACAATATTTATTCAGTATTTTTAGGTGGGTATACTACTTTGACAATATTATTCGATAGTTTACAGTCACTTGCTGCAGTAGTAATTGCTCAACTAGGGTAGAAGAATTGTGACAGAAATATTTTATGCCGACGGAAATTCTTGGTTTTGATAAGAATTTTCTTACCTATGTATGTAGCATACGTAAACTCACGCATTATGATATTATGCATTTTAATTGCTTTATGATCTCTGCCGAAATGAAAATGAAAGGTCATGTTTTATTTCCATTATTTTTGCAGCAATTTGATCTGAAAGGAATTTATGTAAGAGTTAGCGGCACCCAGGAGTTCACCGATTTCATTTTGGAGAACACACACCTAACACACTCTACATTAATGATAGAATTAGTCTAACAAAGAAGAAATCTGCTATACATATTATAAAAATGAAAATAAAAGAAATAAAATGAAAATGTTGCAAATGATAAAACTTTTCGTATGAATTTAAAAATCACTCAAAATTCAACTTTAAAATCCATTTGTATATTGCTTTGAAAATTATATTTGTATCATTCAAGATAATGTTTTACTTTCTTCTTAGAGGAAAAGAACTGGTCTTTTTAAATGCTCATGCCTATTTAGCAAAAGCTATGCTGACCATAAAGGGAATTAAAAAAAGTTTCGTAGTTAAAAATACGAAATCAAGGGCGTCCCTAAATTCCTAGTTCTTTAATTTAAATGCCAAAATTTCAATAACCTTCTAAATCTTAATTGAAATGTCAGTTCATGAGCTTGGATTCATTACCAGAGCTAGTGAGATGTATTTTGAAGTAACTCAAGATTGCCTCAAGGACAAGTTCGTGTAACATAAGCTATCGAAATACCCGAGAGGGATTACTGCAAAATGAATCGTGAGGTCTAAGAAATATTCATCTTTACTCAATCACTTTCACCTGCAGAGAGACGTTATACGAGGTTTCCAATCCCCCGATATGTCGTCAATCACACAAATGAGCGGCCCGCAAGTAACATGTGCCGCTGGTGGCAGCGACTTGATCTACTGGTGTGTACCAGCCCGTATTTCTCCCGCTCTGTTGACGGGGCCAAGGTCCTTTGACTGAACAGAGTTGTGTGACCCTGCTTGTCACAAAAAGCGAAAACCTAACAAATTCAAGCGAACACCGTTGGTTTAATTCTTCACTTCAAAATGATGGGAATTCTCTCCATAAGGGAATTAACCAATGTTCGCTCGATGAGATGTACCACTGTATTCTAGTAAGTTCTCTTCATTTAGTAAGAAAGAGCTTAGGATGAATTTCCGTCATTTCAATACCAATTCCTTAACTAGAACTCAAAATTATCGCGTCAGTATTCGCATCGAATTAAAAATTTTCGCTTCAAAATGCAGAATTTTTGCTTCAAATATACCAATTTAATGTCAGCTCCAAATATGATCGCTCTTTTCATCGTGGGTTTTTCGATTATCAGTGTAATTTATTAGTTTTTTCTGAAAGTTGCTCTCTGCATCAGAATTAAGCACATTGAGGTTATGTTCTCATCAAAGGAAAGCTTGTTGTACGTTTTCTTTATTAAAATTGAACCATGTTCTTAAAATGTGAGTAGTTTTCTATTGCCGTAATGTACGGAGAATCACTCATTGTCGTTTCCATGTACATAGAGATGACATGCATCACATGCAGCCTCATGGTAGCAGTTGCAGTTCAAAGGTTTGCGATCTTTCGCTTAACTTTCGACAACTTCTGCAGATTTTGGCCATTTTCAAAGAAGTTCAAACGAAGACCGTTGGTGTAAATTTTCTCTTCAAAATGATGGGGATTCTTTTCAGAGGAGAATTAACTAACGTTCTCTCGATGAGATGCAACACTGTCTTATTGGAAGTCATATTTATTCTGTACCAAAATGTATGCAGAGTATTCTTCTTCTCCTAAGAGTTAATTCACTTTTCTAATAGAATTTACATTCAAGAGGTGAACTATATCGCGCTTAACCCCATTATAATAATTTTCTTAATTTATATTTAAACATCTTTAATCTAAAACATCTTCAATACATCTATAGGAATTGGCAAAGTACCAAGTTTTCTCAACATTCGACCTCAAGAGTGCTATCACTAGGTTCCTATCCGTGATTCTGATAAGTCATTTACTGCGTTTGAGGCAAATGGAAGATTGTACTAGTTCAAGAGAGTTCCGTTAGGGGTTACGAATGGACTAACCGTATTGTAAAGAGCTATTGATGAATTCGTCGAGGAAGAGCAACTTATTGGGGCATTTCCGTACCTTGACAATAGTATACTATTGCTGGACGCTCTTAAGAGGAACACGATAAGAATCTTGGGAGGCATATGGATGCTGCCAAGCGGAGGAAGTTGACATTTAATTCATCAAAAACGATGACATCTGCAAGATCTATTAATATACTCGGTTATAGACTGGAAAACGAATTGATCAAACCAGATCCGGACAGACTAGAACCTCTGTAATAGGAGCTATTACAGAGGTTCTGTATCCTGTCTACCGGCGTTTGGGATAGATATACGAAGCAATCTGTTTTTTCAATGGTAAAGTTAAATTTCAGTTGATAAAAACCTGCCTTAAGGTTTTTGCTTTTATTTCACAACAATCTAAATGCAGGTTTTAACCAACTGAAATTTAACACTAATATTGAAAATAATGCTTCGTACATCTATCCCAAACGCCGGTAGACAGGATACATACACAACGAAGTTTCGACATTTCAATCTTAATCTGACAGTTACCATCCACATGATTAAAAATCATGGGCACCGCTCACTTTTGTTTGGAACCCAAAAACATTGCAGCCATGAAAACTGAACATATTATCATTCAAGAAAATGCACCTTATGACGAGGAAAAGCTTTGGCAATTTTTTAAAAATAAATAACAATGCAGAGTTGTTGCTGGGTTAGGTTAGTGCGTGTGTCTGTGACGCTCTTGAGGTCGCTTAACGACCGTCTCTGTGATATGAGTTCCACCAGTGCACATGAACAAGAATATTTCAATCGCAGGTACTATACGGATGGATATATTTGTTTGGCATCTAGTCTGAAAGATTTGTTAAAGGACAATATCGAATCTGGGTATTTTTGAGAGGCCGTGTACAATTTGATGACAAATTAAATAACGATGCAGTACAGAAGAACAAATAATGAACGGTAACGCTTCGAATTATATGCCATTGTAACTATATCATCATTAAAATCTTGTTTAATTCCGAGTGTCAGGCAGCAAGAATTTATGACCCTATATATACATGACCTCGTTTTAGGTTTCACTTCTGAATTTCAGCCGTGCGGCATCCTCGAGACCTGCATCTTTTACCCGCTGTTCCAAAGCGGGTTGATAGCTTATCCGAATGATCCAATTCACATGTTTGACCTCCTTTCATTTAATACGAGCTGCGTAATCTATAATTCGTACGATCTTTTCGATCCATGACTACTGACAACACTTGACAACCTCGTACAGGTTAACAAGCATAATTGAAGTCGACTTCCTTCTCTACGCGTTATATGTTTCAATGCACAGAGAAGGGCACGTGTAAACGAGTTTAAAGTCCTCAGAGTAAAAAAAAAAGTTTTGGCTTAACAAGCATCATCAGCCAAAAGTTTTGAGAAAATTAAACTCAACACCATAAAGTCCATTCCCTTTGCAATAAACGTACGCAAGATTTCGCCTAATTTGCCCAATCGTATGATTTTCTTCAGAATTTAGACGAAATAACGTCATGTCGTGTTTTTTCACGGGCTTCAAATCTAAAATTGCACACCCTTCACAAGGTCCAGCATTGAGATGATTGTTCAAGCAGACCCATTACGAATACAAAATCCCAAAATCAAATCTTCAGTTAATTATGAATTAATTTAAGGTTCAGTCTTCGGGTAACAATGCATCCTAGAGTGTGTACTACGATGTACTTCTATTTCTATAACCGAAGTCAGACTCGGGCTCTAGTTCAGTGTGTAAAAATGGAGGCTTGCTACGGGAAATTTGCATTTGACGACCGCGTGTTTCCTCCCACGCCGGCCAGCTGCTGAGGCTAAATCTGGAGCACTTGAGTTCAGAGCGCTCGTTGGCCAAGTCCTAAAAAGAGAATAATGTTGGAATATTTGGAACAGTTGCGCACGGCTAATTAAAAAACTGTGAGCAAAGAGCTCAGCTTAAAATAGCTCTAAGAAATAACTTATTCAGGTTCAAATCAATCTTCTAACTGACAGTTCTTGAAGAACAAAATCTCTGGCTGCAAAATAGCACGAACAAAAAAGTGATTTAATAAGTTATAACAAAATGTTGCCTTTAATTCTTAATTTCAGTTCGTTAACAGTTCATGTCCTTAGAAAAAAGTCTCCTCAGTACTGATAAAAGGGAAAATGGTCAGTAAAGTGATGAGAAGGTAATGAAGAATGAAGTGATAAGTTCGTAGTTTTAAGTTTCTCAGAGATCAGGTTACAGGACTCTTTCAAAGCAACGATTGATTAAATTAAGGTAAAATAGCAATGCAGAGAGAGAAAAAATCATTGACTAGTTCAAAGAGCTCAAATTGAAATTCTTCATGTATAACAAATCCATCAAAGTTTCATAACATATACACAAAAGTTTTTGAACAATCTGCACGTAGAGAGTCCCGCTCCGCAGCTTCACCGGCGCATCCTGAGAGAGAAAGTTGGACCTTTCCTAATATCTTCATCTGCATTTACGACACTTTTACGGTAAAAATAAAACAAACGTAGTTAAGAATATCATGATAAAAACGAACATTTCAGATCATAAAAACCCCTCTATCATATATAATACATAGGGTGCCGTAACAATTACATGTAATGAACATGTCTTTAGTCTCGATTTCTCGCTAAGGGTTGAACTTGTACAACTTTAATTTAGATAAAATCAGAAAATTTCGTGCCCTTGCTTGGGGAAAAAAAGTTTTTTCATTTGCATGGTAACGATGATACCATTCCAAGAGATATGATTTATTGAGAATGTGGCAGATAGAAAATATATAAACACAAAGTAAGAAAATTAAAATAAAACAAGCTTGACTGACAACCAAAAAATCAAATTCACAATGAAATGAATAAGGCAAAAGTATTCGGCAAAACCTAAAATTAGGTTTTTAGTATTTAGTTGTGTGCCCTTCATTTGCTCATAGAAACGGTTATTGTAATAAAGAACTAATTTTTGACACTTTGTTTGTGGTTCTTATTCCATTCTTGAATGCAGATGATCCACAAATCAGCAAGGTTATTTGAACTCATTTTGTGTAGGGCAGTTTTGAGCATACATAGCAAATTTCAATGGGACTGAGGTTCGAGGATCTGCTGAGCCACGGAAAAACATTGGTTTTAGTTCACGAATCATTCTTTCGTTAATTTGACAGAATTTTTGGGGTCACTGTCTTGCTGAAAATCCACTTCCGCCGGCGGTAGAAATTTCTTGCTCTCACAATTAAGCAGCTTCTGCTCTAGTACTTGTTTGTCCGAGTATCCATTTTTTCTCATCAACGATGTGGATATTCCTTTCACCATATACAATAAAACGACCCCACGCCATAATGCTGCCACCTCCATGCTGGACAGTAGGGAAGGTGTTGTTGGGATCATTGGCAGTCCTTATTTTCCCCAAAACTTGGTGGGCTTCTTTTCAAGCCAAAAAGTTCGATTTTGCTTTCATCAGTCCTCATTTCTCCTTTGGGAAATGTAAAACGTTCTTCACAAGTATTTTTGGACCAAGAGTTCTTCGTCATGTGAAGGTCTGGACTGCCGTAACTGTTATATGGCCTGCCGTTATTTTTGCTGTAAGGTTTTCCATGGCTTGATGTGACTTCGATGCATTTCTCAAACAACCATTTTCCGTTTGACGTGAACTCCTTGTAAGTCCAGTTCTTTCTGTAGGTATGTACGGGTTGTCACGGGCTTTCTGTAGGTACGTACGGGTTGTCACAGGCTTTTCATCCCCTTACGCAGCATACACCGTCGAGAGCGACCCGTAATCATGCGATGGGTAAGACTTTCATCCCGAGTTTTTAGATGCTTCGGAACTTTTCATCCGATAATTGAATCGGAAACCTCAACTGATTCAGAAATTTGCCTTTAGCTTGATTCTTCATTACGAAGTCCAACAATTGGTTTTCGAAAAGCTTCTGACATAATATTGAATTTGAAAATTGGATTCACAGTTGTTTTCAGTAGTATCTCAAGCGATATTAATTGTGCCAATCGTGTTTTTTACATTGCTTGTGTTTCTAAAAATCTGCAAGGTTCATAATTTTTTGTGAATTTATGAATTCAAACTGTATGATAAAATAGGTATGATTTAAATGCAGTATTAATTTTGACCAAATGCTGTTGTCTTCTACCTACATTCGTTTGTCTCGTTGATATTCTGTCTGTAAACTAATTTTTTTTCTGTTCTGTGCAAATATTTCGGTTTTCTGAGCAATACCAGTACCCTCCCCCCAAACCAGAGCTTTGAACTTTAAAATTACATCAGAAATAGAGCTGTACAGTTTCTAATGCCGTAGTACTCTTCGTGCTTGTGCTGACCTTTGATTTCAACAATAATTGATGCTGGTGCGAATTTTGTCACCGTGTCCTTTCTTAAATTTGTAAGCAGAAAGGCTTCATGGATCCCTGTCGGTGTGTATATTTCCACTCAAAGCAACCAGCAATATCAGATGGTCAGAGCACGAATATATTTAAATATTTGTTTGTCTATGCACAGTTAAGTATGCATTTAATGCTATCTCCATGCGAGAAAAGGGGACAAATTTAACTGTCACGGGCTTTGAGTAATGTATAAAGCCATCAAATGGTGGTGCACGCATTTATACCTAAATCAAAGCAACGTAAATATCATTGAAAAAAATTGTTCAATTTTATCACTCCATTTTACGAATTTGCAAGGAAAACCAAAGTAGTGAAATATTTTGGATTTCAGAAAAAGAAATTTGAATGAATGCCAATTTTTGACGTCGTTGTGTAGATTCGCAAATTAATTTTGTTTCGTTGTGTTGGGTTCCCTCTGTTCCCATGTTCACGTCACAGTTTCATACCATACCAGTACGTGCGACATTAACCCTTTCATACCAGTACGTGTAACATTAACCCTTTCATACCAGTACGTGCGACATTAACCCTTTCATGACAAGTACGTGCGACATTAACCCTTTCATACCAGTACGTGCGACATACACCTTTCATACCAGTACGTGCGACATTAACCCTTTCATACCAGTACGTGCGAAATTAACCCTTTCATACCAGTACGTGCGACATAAAGCCTTTCATACCAGTATGTGCGACATTAACCGTTTCATACCAGTTCGTGCGACATCAAGCCTTTCATACCAGTATGTGCGACATTAACCGTTTCATACCAGTACGTGCGATATTATTCCCTAACATTTCTAAATGAGTGCAAATGAACATTCAGTTAATATAACTGTGTAAAGATACTGATGAAAATAAAAATACATAGCGTTGTTTTTTCAACTATGAAACTCTATTTACTAAAGGGACTTTCATATCTGTAAAAAGCTCAATTTCAGTGTCAAATCAGTTATTTCAATTACAAATAAAAAATACTTCATTGAGTTTTAGGTTTGCTAAACATCATTTGTGAAACGGTGAGAATACCAATCAAAGAAAATTAACTAAAAATTCTTAGTAACGGGTAATTATGAAGATACGTAATTACAATTCAAAACCTAGAAGCATTTGCTTTAAAAATTATAATTTACGGTACCGATTCCCCCAAAAAGTAGCTTGAAAGCCTAATCGTACAAGTCACACAGTGTACCAACAAAACGTTTTCCACAATGCTAAAAAACAAACTCACTATACCTATTGCATAAAAAGGTCACTTGAAAGCCACATTACACACATTAAGAGTTTACCAGCAAGACGCTTCATCTTACCTTCTTACCTAATAATGCCCTTGGTGTGTTTATTTATTTCTTTGGTGTCCGCTTCTTAAGAAATATCTTTTTTGATTTGATTTGAAAAATAATTAATTTTAATTGCATGTACTATGAGAATGGTTAAATTTATTCGTCATCAACATCTGGTGGATTTATTTAATGAAAATACTGAATCCCGTCATTTTTGACGGGCCGTGCACACTAATTAATAATCATGATCAAAACATGTTTACAATGCTCTCTGCAACAATGCTAAAGCTACTTGAAAGCCTTAATATCTTTCGCATTATACAGCGTAATAGCAGGACATTTCACTCAAACACAGAAAACAGACTCCTGCTGACCAGAGTGTCACTGTTTACCCCCCCAAAATCATAGAGATTAACGCCATTGTCCGGGGCCAGCGGAGTGCAAATTGTTGACATCGCGTAGTCACAAGCATCAATTAGTTACTGATGTTTAGCAGCAGGATCCATGGACTTGCGCGAACCTTCTTCCATTTGCCAGAGCGAATGAGAGCCCGGCGACTGCTTCCTCATAGTTTCGGTTCAAACTCCGTAGAGTTTGGGTGTCCTGCGGCGAGCTCAGCGAGCAGTTTGCAAAACACCGGCCTCTGGTTCAGTCGATACAAGAGTGAAAAAACTCATCATGCTGTTTGTTGGCTAGGGGTGAACTCAGCATTAATTTCTGAGGCATAACTTGTGCTATAATTTTTTTACCTTGCTCACTGAATGATATTTCGCTGTTTTAATTGCATTTGTTTCATTCAGAAACAAGTAGAGCGGAATTGTCCTCACGTGCGTGTGCTCAGTTGTTGCGTTTGTGTTTGCGTGCGTGTACCCTGTTGTTAAGTTGGCCTTAGGAGGTTTATTTTCTGTAACTGAGCTCAACTCATCGAGCATGAGTAACATGTCTGCGGTGTCTTTGCTTTCCCATTGTAGAGCGATATTATAGCTATAAAAATTCCTGTCCTAAAAATTACAACGCGAGAAATTTTATCAATTTGATGAAATTCTTCTAAATTTAATCTGAAAAGCATGCACACTATGAGTGGGAGAGCATTGCAAAGAACACAAACAGTGTTCTTTGTAGGTGAAATTTCTTCGCACGATTCCGAGTGTCAACCGCAACTGGAATGAAGGAAGTCAGTCACTTTGGCAAGCAATCGTATTAGATAAATAATTCTTTTAGAAAACATTGCGTATCATATAGCATATCTGCGTAACTATGAGAAAGTTTCAGCTTTGCAGGCGTTCAAATTTTTACCGGGAGCAACTAATTGACGGAAATATTTCGGTAGAGAAGCCAGGACATGACGGATGCTGATAAAATGCGCTGACTGGAATTTCAAGCGTCAGGCTTTAATTTTATTTTTGAAAGTTAAACAGATAAGCGATAGTATTGTTTGAATTATTGAATATGATACCGAACAGAGATGTAAACAATTCGTACTTTCGTGTGATATATGCATTATAGTGAAGCTTGAACAAGCCAAACTGTGACTTTACAGCCTTATCTCTCTCTTTTGATCTTAGTGATACTTTTTGTGCATTTTGCAATTACATTTTCACTTTGAAAAACTTGTAATTCATAAATAATATTTGACATTTTCCGGTGACAGTAAAAGCTTTCCTGTTAGGCCAAGAGGCTGTCAGTACCGACTATCTTTGATTGATGACTTCAACCTGCCGAGCTAAGATTTTCTTCATCAACTCCACTTACAACGTACATCGTATCATAGTTCTTTGAGCAATTACGTTTCGGTTTTGAGCATAGTTAATTTGGTTAAATTTTACGAAAATATTACTTAATCTATAAGATGAATTTTACGTTGTTGATTTTCAGTGGCATTGTTTTATTTTTTTTACGTCACCGTACTACGAATACCGGCGCCGGGGGTGTTTTCTATGATTATAACTTGTTGCACTGAAGTTTTGAGATCTGGCTGAGCTTCACACAACTTTCATTTATCTAGATAATATACGATAAATCTCAGTTATTCCGCAAATCTATTACCGCAGCGATTTTGTAGCGAATAAATGGAATTAATTTTCCTGGTCACTATCTGCACCAATTTTTCATTTCTTCCACGTAAGATCGTAAGTACAACGCTTTCAATGCAACAAACAACTCTCCACGTGTTGTTAAAGGAACTATTCATTCTCGAAATAGGCCTCCTGAGTGGCGGTCATAGAAGAAATTCTTCAGTAACCAGTTTTTTGACGTTCAATTTTAACCTTGACGCTTGACTTTCGCTCCAAATTGAATCAATCTCAAAGCTAGTTGTCAGTTAGTTTCCACTGACGAACACTGGTTTCACAGTTAAAAATGCTAACGAAAATGCTCCACGTGCCAAATTTCTCTACTGGGTTCATTTGGGAAATTCTCGACCGGATGGTGTTCACCATTTCAACAGGAAAGTTCGGAGTCCGATATCGGTCAAAGCTATTGTTTCGCTGATCTCAGCGTGTTAGATTATTGGTCCAACATTCGTATTCAGATTTGGCAACGCATTTTGTGCCATCCACCTGCATTGAAGTTTGATATTTCAGAAACACCCAATAGATTGGAATTCTAATTAGCGCGCGGTTAAATGATCTCCATTTCAAAATTAGCTCACTCATTCTTTGATTGATTCTGTAATCAAATTTTTGTGAACTCAAATTTTATCGGCCGAAAACCCAGGTCTGCAGTCACATCAGCTATTACGTTTGAAATTCATAAGAATAAACGCTGAGTGATGAAGGGATTCAACCCACGCCCCTGTCTGCTTGATGGGCCATTTTTTTCTTTTTTGTTAAAAATTATCCTTAGGTGATGGATTATTGTGCCCTAAATTTTATTTCGCTACGAACGCTAGAACCTCCCTTCCCCCATGGGAGTGTAAGGGGACAAAAAACATGAATTTTTGACCCTGTTTAAAAATAAAACAAAACGGAAAATGAAAAATCCGCCAATGTTAGTTTTTTACCAATGTTTCTAAAATTCCAAAACTGTCTTTGGTTTTGTTCTAGCACAAAAACTCAATGACTTCTGTTTTTTGAAATATCACTTAAAATAAACTCAAAAACTAATATTTCATATTTTTTTCAAAAACCAAGGCCTAAATCGAAAAAATGAATTGAACAAAATGTGTTTCTTTTTAAAAATTACAGATATTAGTCAAATTTCAGAAGAATCAGATACCAAAAAAAAAAATTAAAATACCATTTTGAAAAAAATGGTTAATGTTTGTCTTTTTTGCTTGGAAATTACAATTGACAGTTCAAATATGAAATTATGCATGGAGATTGTAAAAAAAACATGAAAACAGCATTCAAGTTCAAAAATGGTCCATTATATTACACTTCAACAAAAACTTTGTTTTTTGCTTATACTGAAAAACCACTCATTTTCAACATTCAGAAGAAGAGAAGTCAGTGAGTTTTTATGTTAGGAAAAAACATAGACAGTTTTAGAATCCTTGGAATATTATCTAAAAAACTGACATTTTTCGATTTCCCAATTGGTACATTTAATTTTTTTATCATAGTTCAAAACCAAAAATTTGGTATATTTTAGTTAGTGATCAAATATCGCATATAAAAAGAAAACAAAAAGTTTGAATAGAAAATTCATGAATGTCAGTTTGTTTGCAATGTTACAAGAATTTTAAAACTGTCTTTGAATATGTTTTACCATAAAAACTCAATGACTTCTATTCTTTTGAAATATCCTTTCAAATGAACAAAAAATCTAATATTTCCAACTTTTCCACAAAACTAAGTCCTAAATCAAAAAAGTTTCATGAGTGAAATATGTTTCTCTTGTTCAAAATATACATACACTGACCAAATTCCAGACCAAGCGGATCAAAATTTAAAAATTGCTGGGTTGACCCCCTGAAGGTCCCCGTTTAACAATGCGTTTTTATCCACATTACAGAGGTAACTTTGGGGCAGTTTTCAGCAATATGCTTAGTAATCGGAGGCCATTAAATGGGGTGTAGCTGTAATCAGGTCTAAGGTAATTCAATATGAATGAATACGAGGCACAGCCTAGAATGGTTAGAAAAATGCAGGTTTCATTCATGAACAGCAAACGACAAGCAAAATCTTTTTTTACAGTTAGAGGTGAAGGAGAAAATTTGTAGGGAACAGTTGTCATTGGTCCTAACTCTTTAAATAAATGAGCTGCGAATCTTCAGACTTCAGACAAAATTATTAAGAAATTCATTAGGACTGATATGAAAGATCTCTACCAGAAATGGGAATTGCTGTCATCAACTTAGGGAACAATGGGTAAAAAAAAAATTCATTCAACGGCAACAAATATCACTTACCTTCACTGTTTTAAATGCAACCAAAACCTAGCACATTTGTCTTTACTGCCGCAACGGTATATAACTCAAAAAATCTACATTTTTTCTATTTTCTTAGCAATGAAAAATTAAGAACCGAATAAGATCTCCTGCTCATTATAAAAAAGTAACCCAATAACATGAATGACCAAGAATGACCAAGAATGACCAAGAATGACCAAGAATGACCAAGAATGAGTCGCGTGACGTGGGCGCCTCCATATCGCACACCTACACATCGCATGAGCCACACAATTACGCACCAGCGCGTACTCTTGCTTATCGCCTTGCTTCGTCCACGTCCTAGCTCAGTACTCCAACTTCCGGGCTGCACAGCAATAATTTTCAGTAGCCAAGACAAAAATTTTAGTTAGTTTAATACACAAATAGTATTCTTTTTAGTTGGTACATGAATAGTAAATGTTTTTGTGGTAAATTCTTACTTCCCAAAATCCATGGCAAGTTTATGCAAATTTTAAATAAAAATTTAGTCTCTACTCGACCTTTTTTGTAGGAAAGGTGAAATTTCCGTTATTCGAAAAAATCAGTGTTCATTATCGTGGCTTGACATTCATATTTGATAAATATTGAGCATAGTGTGGACCGAAGATATCTCTAGTCCCTGGTTTAGATGATCCCGAGAGTAGAACACTCAAGTCATTATTGGCATAATGCCAGAATTTGGGACCTAATTTGAAGTTCAACAAACTAGCGTTTGGTGCATTTTGAACGCCCTAAATTAGGGTTTTGCTCGTTTTAAACGTCATAAGTTGATGTAGATCCGTTTGTATTGCCATACAGCGCTACCCAGGGTGTTTGTGATATTATAAATTATTGTTCCGTGCATTTGTATTCCTAATGACGTAAGTGCGCTATTGATGCGTTTTAAACACCATAAATACTAAACTGATGGCTTGGAAACCCCACAAATACACTACGAATGCATTTTAAATGCCATAAACACACGGCCAATGTTTTTAAAATAAAATAAAACGCTACTAATTTAGTTGAAATGTCATGAATGCTCGCTTGTGCGTTTACAATGTAATTAATACTGTACCAATGTATGTTAATGTCACAACTTGGTGTTCAACAGCTGGAAATACTGCGAGCAGCGAGTACCAACGTTGCTTACTACATGAAAAGCAGACTTTACTTCATGCCCTCTCATGTTGCTGCTATAGACAAGCGTGGTGTGTTATACGTGGGTAAATTATTAAACAATGATTCAGAACTTGTGCCCCAAGTTGAAGCTTCGACCGTGTACCACAAATGACACACCAACTCGAATATTAAGAATATTAACTGTGAGTCTTGCTCACTAATAGCATTGAATGACCAGTTCGCTTTCGTTTTATTTGCATATCTTCGCTGAAAACAAGAGAGTTGTAGGTGGTTTGATCGAAGCTTAGAGATTGTTTTAATTTAACAAAGAATGCAACAGTAGCAGCAATCAGTTAACAGCCAACTCTTGAATAAATTTAACTTGGGTAGCCTCCAAACAGTACGATATTTGGGGTTGGAATTAAAATCGCTTCTGTTAAAAAAGTGTTTCGAAATGTTCCAGCCTAACTTTTTCGCCGGGGCATCTTTGAATTTAGCTCCCTAAGCACAGCCCATGGGCTGGGCGGCTATAAAAATAGATGCCCTGTCAAAAGTACGCGGAATATTTAAACTGGGATTGTAGGCGAAATGCTTACAGCCTCGATGTATAATGAATACATTTTCAGAGAACTGAAAAATCCTGTTCAGTGAAATCGAAAGCTTTCGCATTTTATGATTAAAATATGCTACACAGCGTCAGGTAGTCAGCGAGGTATAAATGATGCCGATGATCAATTTTGAAGCTATTCCGCATCACGTAAGTTCCTGGTTAAAATTAAGAAAGGTTGTATTGGAGTTCTTTATCCGCTCTAGTACACTAGAATCATGAAAATAGGCTCTGATTCTATAACCTATTTAGCATAAGCGAGAATAGTTTCATCTCTAAAGTATGCAATGAGATATCGTGTAGGATATTTAGGAATATAGAGGATATCCTATATTGAGGATGAGTAGGAAAATAGCATAGGAATGAGATATCGTAGTGAGGCAGGGCTGCTCCTCTACAACGATAAGTCATAATAAACAGCTTACCAACTACAATAAGCAACGGCTTTGAGATAGCGGAATGCTCTGGCTAGCATCTCATATAAGAAAACAGCGGCTGGGCGCACTAAATAAGGTAAATTAAATATTTTTCTTCATTGTTTCATAATTTAAACGAAGTGGACTGAAGATTTCGTCCCTGGTGGAAGCTAAAGGCGACTTGTAGGCAGCATGAAAACTTGAGAATCGTAACTCTTGTTTGTACAATCATGCGAGTAATTCTTACAAACATATACATAATTCGCACAAGAATATACGTAATTCTTAAAAGCAAATGTGTAACTCCTATAAGAATATGCGTAATTTGTACAAACATATTCGTGATTCTTACATGAATATGGGTAATTCGTACTAGCATTTGAGTAATTTGTACGAGCTCACACGTTGTTCGTGAAAGCATGTGCGTAATTGTTACAAGCGTGTACGTAATTGTTACCAGTTTCCAGCACGGTACGAGCTCGGAATTCAAGACCGCGCGGTCACATCAAAGGTTACGAAAGGCGGCCTTGCGCACGAGGCAGCCGGAGCAGAGATGGTGGTTCATTGATCGAGGGAGCAAGACTTTTGGAGACCGGTCGTATTGATCTCCGCTGGAGCACGTGCATGGGGAGTGGGTTCCAGCTGACGTCCGAGCTTGGAAACAAGCTGATGTCGACGTCAGCAACAGCAGCTCGCTGTAGTTCTTATCTGAGGCGGAGACTGCAATCGAAAACTGACCTCGCCGTGAAGGGCACATCGGGAGAATGAGGGTCGAGTATCTAAAAGGAAAGTGAGATGCAGAGTTGACAACTGGAGTGGATTTCAAGTGAAGACGAGCGCAATGTTCTTGGGATAATATTTGATGAAAGGGCCGCGCAAGAAATTTGAGTTGCAGTGTGTGTACAGACAGCGGTTACAACCCTGGCGAGAGGAGCGAATTTCACTACAAGACTTGTAAGGTAAAACTTTATAATGATGAACTTTTTTGAGAATGTGGCATGAAAGAGATTTGAGCGGCTATGTAAAGTATATTTAGTTTGGTATGCGCAAAAATCTGCTTTGAAAACAGACGTTATTAATAAATAGGCCGAGACTTGATATTTAAAAGACAATGGAGTCCTCAGAGTCAATAAATGAAAGAAATCAAAGTATACGTATATTCTTCCCAACACGGGAATGGCGAAAATCGTTCACTTCGGGAGAAGTTCGCTAGAAATGAAATCAAGAAGACACGTCATGCGAACTCAGCAATTCCTTAGTGTAACTTCTGAAGCAACCAAACGGATTGGACACTTCCACTTCAATAAAATCAAGTGCATTTAAGCCCGACACAAACCGAGCATGTGCATCAGTCGTCTAACCTTATTTACATAATCATAACTGTACTTATTATGAAGTTATCTACTTCATCCTAACAGTAGTCACTATGACGTAAATAAGAACTTCAGCACGAGAACTGAAGCTGATATCAGGAGTTCTGCTAGTGACAAAACAACGAGTCAATCAAGAAGGAAAACATGCGAATGCTCTCAAACTTTTGTGAGCTTACGCCAGAGGTATCCTTATTTACAAGCGGCAGCATCGCCTAATTTTAAAAGTAATGTCACATGAATTTTAATGGGCAGAATCACAATATCTTCAAGAAGCAGCATTACATTATTTTGGTGATGAGCAATCACATTCATTTCAAGAGGCTCCATCACATTTATTTCAAATGGCAGCATCACAACAATTTCAAAAGCAGCCTCACATTATTTCAAGAGGCAGCATCATATAAATTTAAAATTGTTAGTAATGAGAAATTCCAGAGAATTTAGCTCAAATAGGGTTGAAGGTTATCACAATTTTCTCCCCTTTCCGCATCTTGAAAAGCGGAACTTCATTTGCGAGTCGAGGTCACAAAAATATTTTTTATCACGCATCTTCTCCTGGAATGTAATGAATTACAAAAATTTAGTCGAATCACTAGTGGTATATTTGGTACATATGTATTTTAGAGGTAGGAAATAGTCCGTTGAGTTTAAATGAATATTTGGTTCAACTTTAATGTAAACTTAAAAGCATTCAACTAAAGAAAATTGTAGTAGCGCTTTCGACGCTGAGAGTATTTTGTTTAGTGTTATTTTAGACCATAATACATTCCTTTTTATGAATTACTTAATGGTGGCTTAAGAAGCTTCATATCCTGATCCGTATAAGTCAGTGAGTGTTAAAACAAGCGCTACCAACACTTTCTTCTATGCAATCGGAATGTTAATAATAGCTCCAAAAATACCATGTGGATTTTCATTCGTGGAAAACTTCTCTGTTTTAAATTTTTCACCTTACAATTCATTATCTATAATGAAGTCCAGAGTGTACTCCTGAACATACTTATTTCTTAGACATCGCAAATCACTGCTCAGAACACGAAGTCCTCATTTGTCGAAACTACAAACACGAGATTTTGTTGTGTTGGTGAACTGAATTGCGTCTCTTTATGTTGGGAGTGATCCTGTCCCGGCACCGATACGAACACGTCTAACTTGGTCTGAGCATTGTATTAATTTTAGAGTGATTTACATTTTTATTCAGGCACTTGTGTAGTGCAGTTGCACTATGTCCTGCGCAGCTCGTCCGTGCTTTCCTCAGCGTTCAGTACTCCAGTACTGAACGCTGTACTCTGTACTCCAGTACTGAATCCAGTACTCTGAGCGGTGATTAAAGGAGTGTTAAAACTTAGAACAAATTTTCTCTGGACCAGCAACTGAAAAAAATACACCTCCCATTTTCTTTCGTACTACTGAAACATGTACATCGCACATTGTGCAGCAGATGCTCCATAATACCATTTCGAAATGTTGTTTTTACAACTAGTGCTACAATTATGAAAATTTTCCATGAACTTGGGCAATAACATAAGTACGCAGCATTGTATGGCATTTATGAACAATTGCGAGCAAACATTTATAGGGTTCTTCAAGTTTGTAATTCTGATCAATATTAAATTTGATTTAAGCGTGGAACATAAAATCAAATTTCATTATTCGTTTTCTTACAGCCACGTGTATTGACGAAGTACTTCCCTGAGAAGGATTCATTCGTCCTTTTAAAACCTTGCAACTTTCGTAGTTTAACTTTTAGAAAGGGGTTAAAATCCGTCAGTCTTCGCGGAGGACACTTACAACCTTACGTCTTCTGCGCGATCTGGGAGCTAAAACTTCAGAATATTTTTCTTTTTAACCCCCAATGAACGTGCAGCGACATTAATTTTAACAAAATTACATATTTTCTAGAGGTTACTGGCTTTTTAAAATTAGCAGACCATTTTCGAATTTCACAGATTATTTCAATCGGTTTTTCTCACAGTGTCATTCACTGAATGACTCCTTCCTACTTGTTGCTGAAAGTCAGACTTTATTATTAGTTGTTTTATGTCTCAAAATAAAAAAATCGACTCACGACGATGTAAGCTCATGGCAACTTCATGCACCTTTCAGCATGATTTCGTTAGTCAAACTAGAAATTTAGCAAAATGTGAAAAGTTTTCTGATCTGTGTTCTTAAAAGTTTTCAAATTCGCATTGTTTTCACTCATCAATTTTTCCAATGTCAATGCAAAATTGGAACCAAACTTTTGCAAATGGTTGACGAAAAACCGTTGAAAATCCTACCAAATCATCTCGCCCCGGTATGACGTCTAAAAGCTAATTTTTATCCCTGTAGCCTAACTTCGTGGGACTACGCGTATGAAGTGTTTAAGCGATGAACTTTTTTTCGAAGGAATTTATTTCGTATTGCTTGCGTGAGAGCAGTTACTAAAAAAATTGAACAAATTTAATTAAGAAGTCAGGCACCTAAACAAAGGCGATAGCAGACTTCGGTAAGTGGGCTCTTTTATCGAATTAGAAGAGCCATGGAAGTTTTAACACCGTGTTCTCATATAAAATGTGTTGCAGAGATAGGAATTGATATTAAGTAGTGGAGTTCATTATTTATAGCGGGAAAGCACATAATTGCAAAATGACATATTCACAGCAGATCATAGGAAGCAGCCGCGTCGAATGAAACATTTGTTTAGAACTCTGCAAAATGAAGAATTTCAAATTTTCATTTGACCTTTAAATCTTATATCTTCGTGCATTTGTGGGATTCAATTGAAACAGAAACTCAAAAAATTTTACACTTGCTGCAGTAAACAAAGTTTGAGAAACAAAAAAAAACCGTTTGAACTGCTGATAAAAAGCCCATCACCGTGCTTGTAAACTAGGGCAATCGAGGTGTTTTATTGAGAAAGTTGAAACTGGTAGAACTTCTGTGAGTAGATGAAGTCACCGTCCGAATCACATCGTGATTCTCTGTCGATGCCCTCGGATGCCCTGATTGTGGATGCAGAAAATGTACGGAGCAGTCAATGAGAAGCATGACAGCCATCGACTCGGCGGTTACAAATACAACTCTCCCCTGGCACGCCATAGCAGGTGAGTCAAGAGCCAGGGTTTCTTGTACTTCGGAAGTTCATTGGTTGATTATGAGTTAGTTTCAGCCTCCCAAACTACAACAAAGGCGTTCAAAGAGAGGAAGGATGAAGGCACCATTTGGTAGGGAATTGAGAAAACGTGAAATGGTAGGTAGTTCATTGGTTGATTATAAAAAAAATATATAAGTTAGTTTCAGCGTCCCTCACCACAAAAAGGTGTTCAAAGAAAGGACGTGTGAAGGCACTATTTAGTAGGGAGATGAGGGAACGCGAAATCTAAGTACAAGATGTGTTCTCGCACAGGCTCTATTGGGCTTAGAAACAGTGAGTGGATAAGGAAACAAATAAAATTTGAAGAAGAAAATCAGAAGTGCTGAAAAATAAGACTGCAGAGAAACGAAAAAAGATGGTCCTTAATAAAACAAAAAAACGTATTCTACCCCACGAAAAGAAGGCCTACCTAACTCTCAGCTCGGGATCCCACATTTCCGCTTTGAGTGGGAATGACAATTCCCGTAGTTATAAGTTTTATCCTCCTGAGGAGACACTGTGGAAGTCTGATACAGAACTTTAGTGAGTTCGTATCATGTTGGCATGACATTGGCATCGTGTTGTGGTCCTGTAGTATTGTTTAGGACTCATTTTGACTGAGATAGGACTCACATTGGTGGCTCACTTAGGGCAAACATTGACTGAGATAGGACTCAGATTGGTGGCTCACTTAGGGCAAACATTGACTGAGATAGGACTCACATTGGTGGCTCACTTAGGGCAAATATTGACTGAGATAGGATTCACATTAGGGGCTCACTGAGGGAAAACATTGACTGAGATAGGACTCACATTGGTGGCTCACTTAGGGCAAACATTGACTGAGATAGGACTCATATTGGTGGCTCACTTAGGGCAAATATTGACTGAGATAGGATTCACATTGGGGGCTCACTTAGGGAAAACATTGACTGAGATAGGACTCACATTGGTGGCTCACTTAGGACAAATATTGACTGAGATAGGCTTCACATTGGGGGCTCACTTAGGGAAAACATTGACTGAGATAGGACTCACATTGGTGGCTCACTTAGGGCAAACATTGACTGAGATAGGACTCACATTGGCGACTTTCATTAGTATCTAGCGAGAATATAATGAGATACGGCTAAGACTAAGCGATAAAATATTAGTTGATAAACATACAGTGCACTGATATATGGAGATTCAGTTAAGATTGTTTTCAAACGCATTTGAAGCTAGATATTTCCTCACAAAAAAAATGTTTTTGAACGAAATTCTTTGATGACTTATAAAATGAAAACGTTCGTAGGTATACGAATTCTTTTTATGTCTCATTCAATCGTATGATCACATGTAGGATAAAGGGTCACTCCTTTTGACCTTAAGATTTTCGAGTCGTTACATATCTTTAAACGAAAATCTCCCCTCAACAATACCAACAGTTCATACCTCGAAGCAGTTATTTTGGTATTTTCGAATTTTCAATAAAAAAGAGAGAACCAGGAAAATGGTATAAAACATTTTTCATTAAAATGTATTCTCGAGACTGTATAAGACTCGTAAAAATGGATGTTTCGAGCCTTCGATCATCATCAGCAATACGAAATTCGAACAAAAAGTCATCTGTAAAATACAAAAAGAAAACAACTCAAAAAATGTATGACATTACTTATTGACTGGGGATGAAGGAAATGAGCTAAGATGATTATTTAAAACAGGTTTCGTTTTAAAAATGAACAAAGACTCTAAAATCCGCAATTCCGAACACAACTTTGCCCTGGCTATGACTTTGAAATTAGTTTTCTTGACTGCTGTGTCGCATTCAAAAGCATGATTTCGGATGGCTGAGTTTGATGGGCATGCTAAAATATTTCCCGTCCGGTGACTCTTACCTTGATGCTCGGCAATCCTACATCCCAGGGTACGGGTAGTCATGCCCACATACTCAGATGCACAAAGTGCACAACTATATTTGCATATTAGGGATGCCTGCATCTCAGTAGGAAGTCTATCCTTGAACCTAAAAAATGATTCAAAAATGATTCAGTTCATACCTGTTGCAAATAGTAATCAGATAGCAATGTTTTCAATTTTAATTTTCTCTGACATATTTTTATTTTCGAGAAATCTTTTAATGACTGCTTTCAACATTTAATTTTTTATTTCAGACAAAATGATTTACACTTTTTCGACCTGGTGTTGGAGCAGGACTCAGAAACGTTTTCCTATTAAATGTGATCAATGGTTGTATTAAAAACAGTTTACACGGAAATATAAGACATTAGTAACCATATAAGTAAAGTACGCTGACATTACTTTTTTGTACATGACTTTAAATAGCGATTTCTTGACAATCGCTGAATTTAAAACTATAAATACTCTTACATAGGTATCTTACATTGATTGCATGTGCTGCGATCAGCTTCTATTTTCTTGTTTCTCTTGTATTGTTTACAGTCTGAGCATCAACGACGTGGAACTTCAATATTCTTTCTCTAAAACTTAACTCGTGGTACTATGGACCTCATACATATTTTAAATCCTCTAGTCATTTGAAGTAAATGTGCCTAGTTTCAAGAAACGCACCTGCTTCAGTTACGCTTCAATTATTCACTGCTTTGAAACATTTATTAGCACACATAACTTTACCGAGTTTGATTAACACAAATTGTGGCACAACTTGTACGTACACTGTATCAGTTTAAACGGGCGGCTGCCGGCCTCCTTGCCTGCTGTCTTGCACCGATGTTTGTTTTCTGACTCTGCTAAACATAAGTCATCAGTTCGATAGTTGCACGTCTTTCATTTAATTAATACGTATAATTTAATTTAGCGATGCTGTTCATTTGTGTTCAATACAAGACCTTCATCAAATTCCACGACGAATTTTGAAAGGATGCAAATACATTCTGGCAGAGAAGGCAGTTCCTGGACAAACCAGTGAGACCAGAGAACAATCTCAATCTTCAACTTCTTCAACATTTTTAGGTTTTCTTATTTTTGATACGAAACTGTCCCTGCATAACTGTTCGTATTACTGATGCGGATTTTCTGGCATAAACATGACGCTATCCACACTATATAAGAGCGGCGACTCGACTATCCCTGCCATTCTCTTGAAGCTAACACCGTGCGCGAAGTCTCTGGGGTCTCCGAGTGGACGCCGTGAAATGTAAGCACCACCCTGCGGGACAGTGCTAGTTGCCTCCATTGAGACTTCCCCAGCAGCTTCTGCGAGATCTGGGCTTTATATTCATGTCTTCATTTAATCCAGCAAATCTGTGGTTCAAGAACCACAGTAATCAGTAATCTTGCCCAGTAATCTGGCTTGTTGAGTTGAATGATTGGTTTGTGTGAATTATTAGCGTTTTTTCCTGTATTTTGACCTATGCTTCATTTTAGTACGGGTTGACTTTCAAAGGTGTGTAACGCGTGACCAATAACTTAAATGTTTTCTATCTCTCTCTCTGTCGTCTGTGCAATATTCCACTATGTAAAAGAACTCTTCGATGACTAATGCTTTTAGACAAAAAGGATTTATGAACAAATAATTCAAAAAAACTTTTTCGTTTCAGAGACTGGACCGCTATTACTTGGAATGTGTTCATACGTTGTGGAAAATGCTTGCTAAAAGCATAAAAATATTCTCAATAATTTAATGGGAAATTTAAAAGCAGTTTCAATTTCGAAAGCATCAAAATGGCCCACAGGTCACATTCTTGTTTGCGAGATGACGTTAAATACTTTTTAGTTCTTCCTGATCTTGCACGTTAAAATTTAACTGCATTAGCCAAAATAACAAGTCTAAATGGAGAGTTGTTGGATGCATTTACCATCACAATTGAAGTTTTATTGATAAGAGTCTATTTATCGCTATGTTTCTTTAATTACAAACTCAATTTGTGTCTGTGGAATTTTGATAGAATTTAATAAAGTAGAAGTTATTCTTTGAATGCCATTCATTGTGGACCTTCTTTCAGATCAACTCAGCTATTTTGATTGATAGAGAAATTCTTTCATCAAACGGTGCAAATGAACATCAGTTAATTAATCATGCAATGCAGAAAGCATAAGAAACCTAAAAAAAGTTCTTTCCGGTAATTATGCAACGCACTTTACGGTCAAAAACACGCTTCAAGCTTTATTTCAAAAGAGCCGTGTCAAACTCGGAGAATGAAAATTGCGAACATAGTTTCGTTTCAAACTCGTTCTCAAGCACCAAAACGCCTTGCTTTACATTGTGCTAACGCTGAGCCCGGTCATGCTGAGGTGACTAAAGGCGAACTTGGTTGATTTTTGCATTACAAGTACCCAGTCTAACTTTTTCGCCGGAGCATGCATGTTTTTCGCCGCCCAAGCATTTTAATTACTTGGGAGGCGAAAAACATGCATGCAGGCGGCGAAAAAGTTAGACTGGGTAAATTCCTGATACCACGAATGAGCAGAAAGTTTACGGACTTTCGTATTTTGCTTCAAGTGATTTTCTATAACACTTTTAGATGCATAAGTTGAAAATGCAAATTAACCCACTAAATTATAGGATTCTGGTTTTTGTATCATTTGAAACCCTTACCTAGCACCAAATAACTGGTTGCCATTCAAGGTTACTATATGGTTTTTAATTTCATTTAAACCTGAGACTACATCGAACTTAATTATTCATCATTGTGTAATATTGAAACGTCAAAGTGCATCCCTGTAACACGTGACATGTTTGCCTTCTGTCACAACTGATAGTATCCTCAAACCTGCTCTTTCAAAATCGCAATGGCTCCCAAAACGGGCAGGGCACGACTCTCGGTAGTACAGAGCATCCAAAAGTCAATTAATGAACGTTGCAAAGTTTTGATGAGGGGTTCGCTGGTTTGATAACTTTTTCGAGCACGACAAGCGTTGGTCAGAATCCCAATCAATCACCCAAGTACGGGCCGCAATTCTTGACGTGTTTCAACTTCATAGAAGCAATTTGTACTTGTTATCAAACATTCTCTCGGAAAATTTATTGAGTTGATGGAAGCAAATTTGCTGATAATTCAGATGTTGATGTTGGGATGACCGAGTGCTATGAGGAAATTTCGAGTTCAGGGAAATTGGATGCGCACGTCGACAATTTAATTTTCGGTAGAATAAAACTGATTAACAATGACGAACAAATTCATAGTTTAAGGCTTCACACTAAATGAATTTATTGTAACAGACCACTAGGCTTAAGATTATTCTTGAAATAGTTGACTTATTAGCCGAAAAAATTTCTGGACTTTGGAAAGAGAATGTTATTCTCTCCTTACACATACATATCAGACTTCCATTCATTCGACGATTTCGCAAAAACTCACATGAATGAACGCCTTTCCAAATCTATTGAAAGATAGATTGTGATAGACAGAAAATGCTCTAACATGTTGAAGCCTTAAATGAGTTTCTTTTACTATAAAGTAAATGCAAGCAATATTTGAACAACCGAATTTTGGATTCGGTATATGATTCATCGTAAGTCCAGGATCGTCGGTTATTCGGGGAGCGATGCAAATTTCCTCCCTCGTGTTTATTTGTAAAATTGGCGCACAGCTGTATAATAATTCAACACTAACCATGACATAGACAAGTACTGCATTCATTAGATTCTAATTTATAGAACATGCGCATCAGTCTTGTCTCAGACCCCACAGACGCGCTACACAGTCGCAAACATTCACCAACATCGACACCACGGACTACAAGTTAGGAGACAGCAAAAGCAACTAAAGAAAAACGTGACAAGTGTTTAATGAACTTTCAGAGATAAATAGATAACCTTGAAACTGAAAGCACGAATAAACTTTCATTCACAATATGCAAAAAAAACAGAAGAGGAACGTGAAAAGTGTCTAATGAGCTTTGAAATATAAATAGATTACCTAGAAACTGAAAGCAGAAATAAACTTTCAGAAATAAAAGGGCAAAAACAACTGAAGAGAAACGTGACAAACGTGTAATGAACTTTCAGAAATAATTAGGCAAAAAGAACTGAAAAGAAACATGACAAGTGTCTAATGAGCTTTCAGAGCTAAATAGATTACCTAGAAACTGAAAACAGAAACTCCTGAATTCGGCGGTGAATTTTTGTGGTGTTTGATGCTCTTTAGCTGAGCCTTTGGTGTAGCTCGCGGCTCAGATTAGCTCGCTTCCCAAAGGTCACTGCCCCAGGATATTTTCTCCCGTTATTTTCCAACGCTGATTAAAAAGTGCGCCCTAATGATGGCATCATGAGGCAATGCTTCCTCAAATTGGTTTCAAAAGCCAAGATTACATTCAATGTCAATGTCGTTTCTCGATCAGATTAATCCCAAGAATGAACAGCAGAAGCGTAACTGTGCCCGTTTCTTACAGTGTTCTGGTTGAGTACAAGGGAGTATAATTCAGCTTTATTATGTGTCGAGCTCCCTTTAATTAATTCAAAACTTGGCCAGTGGAAGCACTTAACAACTCTGTGTAATGATACGTAAGAGTTTAAAAACTGACTATGAAATGATCCGCTGTGTTTTGTGAGTGCTTTTGAAGATAAGGTTTTGAGGAATAATAATGAGAACTTATGCAACATTATCACTCCATTGTGGAATTGTTTTAAACTTCTCGCACAGGACATAATCATGCGACATCAGTATTTCAGGTATAAAAGATTAGAAGATGAAAAGTCTTTGGTATCTCAGCCTATCGTTGTTTTCGTGAGTTTTATATTCTTTACTAATTACACTCACGAAGTTTATTAAGCGAACTTGCCAACTTTTTACACTTCTAGAAAAGTTTCGATCCAGCAAGAGATGAGAAAGCCCGTGGAGTTACGGATTTCCCTTTAGATCATTTTGTGGAATATTTTAAAATGAATTAATGGTAAATAAAATTAAACAACCACCTGTCAAAAAACTCCTTCTAGTATCATTTACTTACGCTATCAGCACCATGTAAGCAGGACGCATAATGCTTGAGTAGTTTAGGTTAGCAAATGAACTTGTAGCTGATCGGTTATTTTACGGTAAACTATAATGTGGACACATGATCTGGTATCACCATCGTGCTCAGATTAGCAAGTAAACTTGTAGGAGATTAATTATAATGTGACATATAGACAAAGAATATTAGCACGGGGTCTAGTATCCTCACCGTATTCAGAGTAGCAAATACACCTGTAGGAGATTAATTATTATAGGCCTATGGTTAGCTATGAATGTTAGTACGGGGTCTAGTTTCATCATCTTGTTTAGATTAACAAATAAACGTTTAGGAAATTGATTATTATATGGTGTGCTGTTAAGTTTAGAGCGGGGTCTAAAACCATCATCGTGTTTAAGTTAACAAATAAACTCGTGAGCGATCAGTCATTATACGACAAGCTATGAATGTTAGCACGAGGTCTAGTATCACCATCGTGTCCTGATTAGCAAATAATCTAGTGAGTTTTCAATTATCATTTGGTAAGTTATGAATTTCAGTACCGGGTCTAGTATCATCATGATGTTCAGATGAGCAAATAAACTTGTAAGAGATCAATTTTTTTAATTAAGGTAAGCTATGAATGTAGCCACACGATCTAGCATCATTGTATTTAGATTAGCAAATAAACTTGAAGAAGATAAATTATTTTAAGGTAAGACATGAATGTTACTACGGGATTCAGCATCACGATCGTACGGGATTCCTAAGCAGAGTGTAAACAATCTTTGCGTGATGCCGCGAGACAGAACGCTCTGTCGCCTCGCCCATTTGGGGCTGGTGTGGGGAGGAAAATTGGGACTTTGGGGACTGAAATTCCAGCTGAATTCCCCAGTTTGCACCCCGGAAGTTGCGTCTTCTGACCTTGGAAGCACGAGGACTACCCTGACTGCAGATGTACGTGACGCTTGACTCTGAATACTCCGTGTATTCTGGCCCCGAGTTGTTCCTTTGCGTGAATTAATTTGCATAAAACTTTCCTTATTTTGGATTTCAGATCATGGATTTTTAGAAAAGGATTTAAGGATTTTTAGAAATTTTTTTAATCTTTTCGCACTCTTGCTTGTCTTACATACTCAACATGGAGTCTTGAAACCACCGCGCCCCACGCAGCCAACTTACACTTGAGACTTAATCCATTTATTGCACACAACATTAATGTCGTCTAAACTCATCACCTTCATTAAACTCTATTATTAAAATAGGATTTTTGTAGAATTTGCTCTACCAAAATTGAGGGAAATACACATTTCTACTCTGAAGAAATGCCCTTTACTAAGTAATGTAATTCACTTTCTCTAAGAAACATTAATACCTATCCGAAATTACGTTGTACAAGTCATTAATTTATCGACAGATTCATTTTACGAAAATAGTAAAATAAAGCTCGCCTGGTTTAGCGCAAGATTGCGGGTGATAGCTCATTTCCTTAATAGGGTTACATGACTGAAATTTTCAGTGGCAGAAATTTGACTTTTCGTCTGGTAAAATTTGTCTCTAAAAAGCACGAAGCGTGTGGTTGGCTAGCAGAGCAGGTATGAGTTCAATGGCCTCCATAGCTGAATTTCATCTGAAAACAGACCGAATTTAGAAAAATTGCAAAGAAAAAGGCTTAGATTTGCTGACCTTACGAATAAAAAGCATTGAAATATTAAAAACAACGTTTATGATAAACTGAACAAGAACTGAGTGACTTGCTGGAGAACAATCACTGGGGGCGAAAAGTTTACAAAAAAGGCATGGTAGACTAAATAGAACGCGTAACGGCGTAGTAAGCTGTGAAGTTCCAATTTTCTCGCGTTTGTTCAAACCATAAAAGTGAAATCTCCAATTTGGTGGTCTACTGATCTTGATCTTATTTATGCGATTGCTCTCGAGTTTTGGCTGCGAGACAGTTCGGAGGAAGCGATTGATGTCTTCATCAAAATACCGTAAGTTTAAACGAAGCTAACGCTCTTCTGGTATATTTTATTTAGCTCGTACATAGTACCTCCATGATGTTTGAAAACACTTCAATCATCAGATTATATCATCTCATGGGGATCAGATTTTCGTTTTTTTTGCCATCGGATCAATCAATTTCGATGTGATATTCTGAGAAATACAACATGTTTTTGAATCAATTTATTACGGAAAAATACCCCAGAACTACTTGTCTACACGAAATTATGATACAGGATTTGTAAAAGTACCTGATTAGATAATTATCAGGTAGATATTACGTTATATTCGCTATTAATCATTTGCATTTATAGACGGAAAACTGAATTTAATAAATGGGATTAACAGATTTTCTTCAGAGACACAACCAAATGTGATGCAACGCACGATCGGTTGGGCATTTAGCTGAAAATTTGCATGCTTTTTATATGCGTTCGAGGTCCTTTCTTACAAATAAATATTTCACTCCATTTCTTTCCTTCATAGATCGTATTTTACGTTTAATTAAGTTTTACACTGAATAAAGGAAAGAGGAACGCATGGATACAATCACACGATCGTTATATTTATATTTATCTTCTGCATTTGGTCAGTTTTTGAAGATCCAGTGTCCAGTGTCTGGAGATGTCAGCATTTAAGACCGATCGAGTGGTCTCGTATTATGTCGGTGAAAAAGTAATCAATGACAGAATTTTACATGGTTATCGTGAGATTTTTTCGTTACACTTAAACTCCGCGCACGTATGATTGTTGCCGATTAAATTTAGCGATAAATGAGCCCTTCTGTTAAATCAGCGATGATGATCAGGCGCTTGAGCTTATTTTACTTCAAAAATAGCTTTCATTTGGCAGGTATGCTTGAAAATTTTTTTGTATTTTACTGCATTCGTTCAAAAAACGACAACATTGTTCATTATTTTATCACTAGTGTGCGCGGCTCGGCAACAACCCTAGCTCACAGTGTCAGTAACAAGAGCTTCATCACCTATTAAATTCAATTCACCATTTTTCAAGACATGTGCAGTATTGCGAGTAAGCAACACATTCATCGGCAAATTTTGGTTTCTAAGGAAGAATGCATACAGCAAAGAAATGTTCGACGAAGTGCAGGAAGATCATTCATTCCAAATCTATCTTTTTCGCCGCCTGCATGCATGTTTTTCGCCGTCTAAGTAATTAAATCGCTTGGGCGGCGAAAAACATGTATGCTTAGGGGAAAAAGTTAGACTGGGTTGAGATTAGATTAGTTAGTCTACGCCTCCGTAAGAAGGGAGAATTGGGCTGGAAATTGATAAGTTGGCCTTGCGTGGAGATAATTTCAGTGAAGTTAAAACGAACTGGCATGAAATTCTAGTCTAATTTAGTCCAATGATTTTCGTCCAGTTTGGGCACCCTTAGAGCAAACTGGCGGAATAAATTATTCCAAGTCAACTTGGAAAGTTCACTGAGAAGAACTTACGCTGCTTCCAGCACCCTATGGCGACGTAGACTGGTTGAGAGTCTGGCCCCAGAGGCGATGGGAGATTTCTGTCCCATTTTGGCCGTATTCCTTTTCTCGAAATCCATCTCCAGTTCCTAAAAGTTCTAAGAAATGTATTCCACCGTCATGATTTATTTTACCAGTACTTTGTAGAAAAGTTCTTCTAAGTAAATCCAGAAACCATCTCGTAAACGAAATATACAAATTGAATCAGTGGGCAAGTTTTCGCCTCAATGTGATGCTATCGAGGTCTCTTTTCCTTTCTTCAGTAGCACTCACAAAATACCCTGTTGTCTGAAACGCTTCTTCAACATCAAATTCATATCAATGAACCCAGTGTAAGACAATAATCACCTTGTTCTTTCAAAAAATGTACTGGAGAAAAATTTGTCACTAAACCTACCAATTTAGAGGATCTAAATTGTTCAAAGTGATTTCATTGCGAAGTTTTCCCTCACAACGGACTAGTCTTGTACAAAGATGCAAGGGAAGTGCGGTGTCTCATTGTACACATAGTCAATCGCAATGTTCATCATCTCTTATAAATTTAATCATTGCATCTAAAACATTTGTAATCGTCGCTCTCAAAATGACGTCATTTTGCAGGGAGGAACGCTCTCTGAGCGCTCCTGACAATTATTCATAATCAACTCGTATAGCTTCAGAATATCAGGAATATTTTATCGGCATGATGTCTTCAGTGTGTAGCTTATGGTTGGAGGTAAATGAATTACAGCTTTTAAGAAAAAATATTCATGTACGAGACGCCTCTGGAAATATTTTATGAAACAAATTTGCTGTTGGGAACTTTTTCTAATTAATGATGCGTGGAAACACAAGAAGTTCAGGATGCAAAATGAAAAATTCGCGTCTGTTTTAAAGTTTCAACTAACAGATTGGGAATAAAAAGACTGCTAAATCAGGAACATTTAAGAACTCTGGGAATTTTCATCAGTTCGGGAAAAAAATGAGGGCTTGATAATTTTTAACAAATATTCTGAATTAATTTATCGAGGTGATGTGAAACTTGAACCATTTCCAAGCGTGAGCAGTATTTTCTGCACAAATTGATGTACTAATAGGCAGAGAGTAGATTTTCTTAGGGAGAGTGAAGTTTCAGCCCGATGATGGCGATACAGAAGAGAATAAAAAGATGATAGACATGGTATAAAAATGCTAAGGTTAAATTATACCGTGAATGGTAAATCGTCCATCTTTCACATGTGTTAAAATTCATGACGGTGCTCAAACAAAATCGCATTTCGACACAAACAATACTAAATTCAAGGGAGGGAATTCAACTGCACTGCAAATTTTAGTTTCTTGTCGAAAAAATTATTTCAAATCGTTAATTGTGAGCGCATTGAGTAGTAAAGCAATAAATAACTGGTTAAAGTGTTTCTTACGAACCAAAATTTGGCTACTATCATGACTCATTATTGAACGCCCACTCCTTAAGAGTTTTTGAACAATTATAAATGTAAGCAATGTTTGCAAGTTTAGCTGTTCTGATACCATTTTCTGACTCTTCAATAAAATCTTATTTATGGCATCAGAAATTTCTCGAAGTATAGTCAAGAACGAGATGAATTTCTCTTGTTTACTTGTTACTTAGCTAGGGATTAAAATCAATTAGACTGAATTATTTTCTGAGTCTATTTCAAGTATTACGCACAGGGACATTAGAGACGATACTTACATCATACAAAAGGCATTAATAATTTTTTCCCAATTGATAAACGAATGCTCTAAGTAATATCCAAAAAGTAGTACGGAAGACATTCCTTTACCTTTCTGCACTTGGAATCATTTTGGCAACCGCACACATAATAGACGATTTAACGTTGAATCTTTGCACACTCACTCCGCTGCCGGTTGTGCTGTCTTGACAGTAAGGTTAAGGAATTTGAACAAATGAATGGAACCGCGGGGCTCTCTGCTCGCAGTGCGCCGGGCTGAGCTTACGCGGCAGCACTTGTGTGAGTAGCGGGTACTCGCACGCCGCTACTTTGTAGCCACTTTTACAAGCTACTGCAAATTTTTCAAATCATTACAAAAGTTTTCAAACTTCTACAAGATTTTTCAAACTTCTACAAGATTTTTCAAAGTTCTACAAAAATTTTCAAACTTCAAAATTTTTCAAAGTTTCACGAGATTTTTCAAACTACTAGATTTTTCCAAATTCTGTAAGATTTGTTAAACTTAATTAATGTTTTCTACACTTTTCGAAATTTTTTAGGTTTGAACAGGATTTTTAAGACTTCTTCAGAAATTTTAAAATTTCCACGGGATATTTCAAATTTACACGAGATTTTTAAAAACTTCTGGGAAATTTTTCTAACCTTTACAGGAGTGTTTTTACGAGCCAGGATGTAAATAGTCAACCATTATCAATTTCCCAGAAAAACTGTTCTAAAACCTGCAGAATGTTTTACGAATCAAAAAAGTAACAAAGCTGAAAGAAAATATTTACCGATGATGGAGAAATAATTCTTGTCCACGAACCAAGTCTAGCTTTTTCACAGTTGCATCTAATATTTTAGGCGCCCTATGTGGAAGCTACACTTGGGAGGCTAAAGTCATACTCGTCTTTGCCGCAGCAAAAACATTGGAGTAAGGAGGATGAAGTGGACGGCAATGGCTTATTATCGTGAAGTGCGGCGACCCAAATATTGCACCACACGTCCGTCAGCCATCCTTTCCTCCTGCTCTACTTCCATCCTTTTCACTCAGCCTCACTCCAACCTCTCTCCAGCCTCCCTTCAGCCTCGCTCCAGCCTCACTCCAGCCTCACTCCAGCCTCACTCCAGTCTCTCTTTAGCCACCTTCCAGTCTCGCTCCAGCCTCGCTCCAGCCTTACTCCAGTCTCACTTTAGCCACCCTCCAGCCTCGCTCCAGCCTCCCATCAGTAGGTGGAAGTGAACCGCTCAATTCTACGAAGGCAGTTCGGTCGGATCAAAACTCAAAGCTGAGGGATTGTTGAGACTGAGCTCGAGGCAAGGTTTCCTGCTCAATTTACTCATATTGAAAACATGCATCTAGGCTCTCAATCTCATCTGAATTTTCTAGGCCGCCGGCATGAAAGGAGTGTCCTTGAGACCTTGCGCGATTTTCTCTCACCGAAGAGGGAATTCTTCTAAATAAGCTCATTTTTTTTGCAAAGGGCATTACGAGGTTTTGAAAAGATTGATTAATTCCTAGAGTTGCACGGACTGCGAGAAAATTCTTCGAATAACTGAATACTTGTATATAAATAGAGCTTAGCATAGTCGGTGAGTCATCATACATTCCGGAACAGATCGACATAAAAACTCTGAGAGCTATCATACGACACTAACTATTTTTTGTTTCACGTATGGTAAATCCCATTCCTTAACAGGTTATATCAGTTATTTGATCTAGATACACGATGACTAAGTAGGGTTGAAAGAACTTTACCGTTGTAGACAGTTGTCATCAAAATTATGATACACTCATATTCTTGAATAAAAGTTGAAAAAATGCCTGTGGGAACATTGTTCTTGTACCTTGAAGTGCAATTATATTTCGAACATTAACGTACCAAGTTTGTGATGCGTATAAAAATTTCCCCGTCTGTTCGTACGCTCCATGTTTTTATTTATAGATAGTCCTCCGAACATCACATTTAGAAAATGAGCTCATAATTTGGTGAGCGCTAAAAAATTCAAGCTCTCGGCACTACCGGAAAAATTTCCCGCTTCAAAGTGAGGACATATAGCATTTAAACTAACAGCCTATCTGAACGTCGATGTAAAGGTTGCAATAAAAGTGGAAATTGAACAGCTTAGCAATTCCGAAGTAAGCGAGTGTTTGCTAAAACTTCCTGATTTCGTGAAGTGAAGTTTGCGAACGGCCTTTATAAAGAAAAAGATGATGCACTTTAGACAGTTTCATTGGAGTCCGTAGCTGAATAGACAGAAAAACACTGAAATTTTTCAGCTTGAATGGTGTAGTATGAATTTTACTCAATGTTGTTAAATTTTAAAACAAAAAATTTGTTATATGACATCTTTTGTTGCGATATAGTTGTATTTCGCCCTGCTCAGAAGAATGTTGGTGGACAACACGCAGAAGCCATTCATGATTCAATATATCATGTTATTTCCATTGGGAACAAAGGAAAGACGTAACACGATTTTTGTTTCATAAGTTTGAAAAGAGTATTTCAAACTTCTCAGCGCCAATAATGAAAATTTTCCATGAATGTTTTTCAAAGACATAGATTCTTCAGGTCATCAAACGTTATTCCAGGGCTTGGATTCCTTGAATCATCAAGTGTTGCTCCAAGATTTAAATTCTTGAAGTCATCAATGTTACTCCACGATTTCAATTCTTGAAGTCATCTATTTTACTCCAAGATTTCAATTCATGAAGTCATCAATGTTACTCCAAGATTTCAATTCTTGAAGTCATCAAATGCTTCTTCACAACTTGGATCGCTCAAGTCATCAAAAGCTGCTCCAAGACTTGGACTCTTCAAGCCATCAAACAATTTTAGTCCATGAATTGGATTCCTGAAGTCATCTTGTGAGCTGCATTACTCTTGTCTCTCCAAGCATCTCCTCAGTGATTGTCCTCAATCATTTTATTTGCATAGCATTAGCTCTCAGTTTCTGCAGAGCCGAGAAGTGGACGCGTCAACGCTTCAGGCAGAGGGAAGAATAAATTTAGCGTCATAGCAAGCTACACAATTTACAAACAAACTTACTGAACGTTACAGTCATGAAAAATGATTTTCAAAGGGAATTTTGCGGAATTGGTTTTAATTTAAAAATCACGCTACTCTTTGAAATTTTAGATTCGTGAGTCGTAACTCAATTAATTTATAAACATAAAATAGTCTCAAATTAGTGTCAATTTTTATCACAGCTTTCCTTTTTTGGTTTAAAATAAAATAAATTATCAAATTATGTTCATTAAATAATGTGCCACTTTTTTATTTCTCGGTTTGGTGCGATGACGTCTCAAGTTTAGGTATAAATATTCTCTTTACACTTGCTCAAGACCAATCTCTGTCGTGTGAGCTCATTATTTGAATAAAAACGTCACATTGTGACATTCAATTTTTAAGATATTTTCGTTGTGAGCTGTATTACTCACTTAGTCTTTTACAGCAGAAATATCTAAGAAACTAAAATGGAATGGGTTCTATATTATTGAATCTCTGACAACTTAACGATGTGGTCTGCAAGAAAATGTTTCAAGAGCGAAATTTTGCTTTTAATTTTTTTCATTTTTGTGTGTTTCATTTTGACTTGAAGTCAATTTAAAAAATAAATGTTTAACGACTAATTCTAGCTCGTGAGGATCTCAGATTTTTTACACTACGCGAGACTTTTTATTTAATCAGATTTTCAATCGAAAACGTTTTGAAGAAATAGCTAGCAAAGTATCATGGCTATCACGATCGAGTTTTCAAATGCAGTTATGTATTCATTATTTTCGATTTGAATTATTTTGCGAATATTCAGTATTTTATGGCCTGTAAATGTTTTTCAATCCTGTACGTTTTAGTACACTGGTAAGTGCAAGTGTAAGTTAAGGCATTTCTTTATTTTATCCGTTTTAAGTCTCAGAATTATGGATTGAGCCGCTTTTAAAACTGGGATCTAGAGAATTTCAGAGCAGATTGAAAAGTTTTGCACTCACATATTTTCTTTCGCAAAGTGAGTACATTAAGTTGTCGCGGCTAAACTGCTCAAATGACCTTCATCGGTGTCTCACACCGTTGCAAATATTAAGTGAAAAAATTACATTGTTTTTTTAGTACGATGATTTGGATGAAAACCTGAAAACATTATGAAAACTTCCGAATTGATTTTTCTTAAAAAAACAAAGTGTGAAAACATTTCAGCCCTTCTAGTTCTGTTGGTATATTGAACTATTGTAGCGGTCAATTAATCAATTTTACTGGGTCTATATAGGGACAGGCTTACAAGAAAAAAATTGTCATGGGAGCCCCTTATTTTTCAAATCCTTCTATCAGAATGAGTTATAATTACCAGCTTTGTAGTCGCTTATTTTATTCAGTCAAGTGACACTTGGATCGTTTTGTAGAAGGCTGCTCGTTACGTTCCCTGAAGCACAGCACAGTCCACTGGACGTGCTGGCAAGGCCAATGTATACCTCACTTTTTCAAGCAGATCCCAGGCACAAAGAAATGAATGCAATTTCGCTGTGCAAGTTTGTTCAAGAAAGTGCCACTCAAAGCGTGAAATTCTTGCGTAACAAGAAACATGCCTCGACGAACTCGCGAGGTCTGTGCGCTGCGAGCCCAAACTAGTTCCAGCATCCAAATATCGTTCCCTGGACTGGGCAGCAGACTGCAGCTTCCATCGTCTTGTGGACACCTGTGTCAATAATAGCCGTTGTGCACCAATTTATCGTCGTCCGTATACAGTTTACGGGCTGCTTCGTTGATGATATTTTAAAATTTTACAGCGCAGTATTTAGCTAGAAATATAAATTTAAATCTTTTTTTCACGTCCTGCTTTTAAGCTCCACGTGTATTCTTACACTTGGATCTTGCTAAAAAACAGTCAGAAAGTGTCCATAACGTTGCTGGGATAACAAATTCTTTTTGAAATTTATCCATTTGATTTTATGTTTGGGTCTAGACTATTCGAACGGATAGTGTCCAACGCCTCGCATTAGCAAATAAAGCGAATCCTGTTGAATATTATATTTTAAATTTTGTTGTTGGACATGGCTATAAAATGATGAAAAGTACGTAAATGCGGTCTGGGTTGTGTCCGTGCTAGTTCCCAGGCACGTGGTGTATTCTTAGTGTAGTGGTTCCTAAATTGGGGCCCCCGGACACTTGGGGGTCCTTGAGAAGGTCCTGGGGGTTCGCGACACAATGGAAAAAAATTATTTCCAGAAAAAAATGCATATAAAAATATACAACACTGATTCTCTATCATTATAGTAGGTGGTATCGATATTTTGGTGTGCATCTTCATATCTGTCTTAATATTTCATTAAGGTTTGTTGGCTCCCCTTGCTATCGGCTTAACCCATTCCAAGCGGCTTAACTATCAAATATCTAGATCCTCCGAACATTGGTCCCTTTCTATAAGTAGTCACTATTCTGTTTTTGGTGTTGTAGCGGCGGTTACGATCTCTAGACTGTACCCAAAAATAACGACATGTGGCGTCGTTTTTGTCATTTCATCTGGCAATGAGCGTAATCATTTCACGGCCAGTTTCGTAAGAAACGTAATAAGTGGGGCGTGACACCATGTCAAGATGAGCAGTACACGTGCTGCTTTACTTGCTTTGCTGCCTGTTTTGCTGGGGCGTTTTTTCTGTACATTTTTTGATCTTCAATTTATTTTTATCTTGAGTATTCACAAACACAGGGTGATCAAACATGAGTGACAATTTTGAATATAACAAAATCTAGTGAACTAAGCAAAAGAACTAACATCACCAACGTTTTCCAGCTCTCCACATCGGGAGGTTTTATTATTCCGTAGACATGAAGCTGGATGCATGGATATATGTTGCTGTTTTTGTGTCATTTAAAACAACTCCACTTTGAAAATGGCTGCCCCTGCACACAAGAAGTTCAGCTTCATGAAAGAGTCTCCCTTCTCTACCGAAGAACCCAAGTTTATCATTCTGAAGTATGGAGATGTCAAGTACACTGTAGCAGTGAAAAGGGTTTTTGAAACTTTTTAAGGTTCCAAACCAAGAGGCATTTCAATGAGACATCGAAAAAACACTCATGTAGAGAGCTGAAACAATGTTGGTAATGTTAGTTTTTTGCTTAGTTCACTAGATTTTGTACTATTCAAAATTATCACTCATGTTTGATCATGTATGTTCTATTTTATCAAGATAATTTTCCAACATGTTCGATCATCTGCAAGGTTACTTCAGGGAGTATTACCTGAACTGGAAAGTTCCCACCTGGACTGGATTAGAAGCCCTCTCGCAACCAGGGTAGGTGCACATCTTGATATGAAGTCGCAAGAGGAACTCATTGAACTACCAAATGAGAGGGGTGTGAAAATAATGTTCTCTGCCCTTCCATTGACAGAGTTCTGGATCCACTCAAGCACTGAATATCATGCTCAGGCTGAGAAGACTCTGAGATCCATTTTGCCACTCGCCACGACCTACTTATGATGAAAAGAGTTTTCCACATTGACAATACTGAAAAGCAAGCACAGAGCACGCCTACAGGTGGACAACGACATGCGTTTGGCCCTCACTAACATCTAGCCCCGCAGTGATCAACTGCGTAGGAGCCATCAAGCCCTTCCAACCCAGTAAACAAGAAGTGTGTTATAGCTTATGTGTTTACAGTAGTTTTGCCCTTTTTTATGAAAGTATTTCGTCTTTTGGCTATCTGTAGTGACGGTACATACTGGAATGAGTGTAATCATCTATCTATGGAAGCTGGAACTACCAATTTTACTTTGAATTTAATTTAAAACAATAAACAATTTTGAAAGTATTTAAATTGCTTCTTTTCTTTGAGTATTAATGTGCAAATATCAAATTTACCACATTATAATCTCGTAATGAGTATCTTGCCATGATAGTAATAACTTTTGATTGGCTGTGGGTCCTCGCATGGGAATTAAATATCCGTGGGGTCCTTGGCATCGTAACGTTTGGGAACCTCTGCCTTGGTGCACACACGTGTCTGGGAATACATCCAGTTTTTTATGTCAGCATTAGTTTTTCAGAATTCGTTCACGACTAAAAAATGTTCACTGAAAATGAGAAGGCATTTAAACATTGCATAAGGAGTGTTTTACACTTTTAATCGCAGAGTAATTCATTCCAGCATTACCCTCGCTCCATAATTTCATGAGTTATGTTTGTTTCACAACTCATTTTTTGAGCCGATGTGTTATCATTATTTTTCTGTGTTGTACACCATGCACAACTATCATTATGTCCACTAGGACAAAAAAATTAAACTCTCCGATTTCGTAAAAGCCTCATAGTTTCTGATGCAATCATGCTTAGGTTTCGGGCTTCTTTTCAGTCCTCAGCTGACTCACGTTATTAGGACTGAGGTCAGGTTCGGCTATTAGTTATGGTTGAACGTAAACGATATCCATGATATTTAAAATAATGAAATCAGCAGCTTTTACATTAAAGTTGTGAGGCTAATGGTGAGTGACTGAGAGTGAGTTTCTCAGGAATCCTTCTCAATTGCTAGAACCAATCGACAACTCTGAAGCTGTTTTGTCAAAACTGTTTCCTGATTTTCTTTCACAATTTATGTAATAACATAACTTGCAGTAAATGTGGTCATTTTGTGTCTTAGATCAATTATTGATAAACAAGAGATAGTTCTCAAGATCAACACATCAATTTCAGGTCCCTAAGAAATCCAGTGCCGAATTCTGCCATGATTGTTGCACATCACCATATCTGGCTTTCCAAAATCGCCTCTGTGTTCTAAATGAGCTCCTAAGATGCTTGAGCGGCTCAACTTCTGCACTCAGTAATTGGCTTTGTTAATCCTTGCTAGGAATTGCATCTTGGAGTACCCTACGATTTCGACACAGCTCTCTGATATACGAAGGCCCGTTGCTGTTGTATCACGCTTGACGAACGAGCAAACAATCTACTAGAAGATGGAAATTCAGCCCCAGGTCTCTGCGTTATGAATGATCTCCGTTAGAAGGGCACGCTCTGTCAACACACTGCATTTAATCTCAAAATTGCGCTAGACATCGTTCGTGTGTATTTAGAGCAAATTGTATTGTGAGCAGGAAAGCTTTCAATAGGATACATTGCTTACACAAAGGCGCTTCTCATTATCCGTTCTGCTAGGGTTCAGAGTGTATAATAATTTTCGAGCTGCAGGTATAAGGAAAGTAAAATGGTCCATTCTGCCCTGCATTAAAGGCTACACACGCGATAGTTGGTGCGTAGTACAAACATTCAGGATTATGTTTCGGCGATTATGATTCTTCCAATGTTTCTTTGCACAACTGGAATTTTTAATGCTCAAAATCAATGCAAAAATATGGACCAAATAGATGTGCACTGAGAGGAATTTTTGACACACCTGTGCGTCTCACACGGTTATTCGAAATGTTTTGAGGCACAGCAGAGTATTTCCTTTGACCATATGTTAAAGTGGTTGAGAGAACAAAATTACCTAAACACGTTTCAAACAGCTCAAAATTATTTGTGGAAAACCGAACTGTGTTTAGATTTTGTGAATGGAGTCTAATTCTCTTAAAAACCCGAATTCCTTCACAAATTTTTCTTTTACTTCTCAGACGTTATTAGACGTTGTCTGAACATTAGTGTACTCAGTGACTACTCTTAGAAAGTGAAATATTTATGTGAAATAAAATTGACTCACGTTCAAGTGTGTCATGATTGACACACTTAAATGTGTCCTATAAGCCCATGACACAGAAAAGTGTCTCGGTTTTGGGACAAAATTTTTCTCAGTGTGAACATGTTTGTCATTCGTTATTTTTACCAGACTGTACTCTACCCAGGTGTCTGAAATGGGTACCGGTCTTCGACCGGGGGAAAGCGTCATGGCGTCCTGGTGTTAGTTATAAGGCATTTGAAAAACCAATGTAAAAGGTGATATGTATCATGCTTCAATTGGAAATAAAGCATCTGTAGATGCCGATGTTTGTTTGTTTTATTACCAGTTATTTCAAAGCCATTTTGCCAAGTTTTTATTTCTTTATAAATAAGATACAACACGTGTCCTCAGCTCAATGCATTTGCTGCCAACAAAGTGTGTTCGTTACAAAATAGAAGAACTCTCCACTTTTTGAGAAGCTGTAATCCGCACGCGTAATATTTTTGAAATCAAATTGTGTATTTAAATTTATTTGGTTTGCGGAGAAATATTGAGTGATGTTCGCGTATAATCACTTCTGTTTACATCTATCAAGTCGCCAGAGACAGTTGTTTAAATTTAGGAGCATAGTTAGTTATTCAGATGTCATATTTTCTGAAACTATCATACACTTTGCCAAAAAATGTAAATCGGTTCTTTACTTCCAATGACATTTTTTTTCGGTTGTTCACTCAAAAATTCAGCAAAATTTTTATTCTTTCGTGGAACAAGAATGTTTAATAATCGCTCCTGTGTTCGCGTCAGTAACAATTCTGTTTTTTTTTTGATGCACTCATTTACGTGAGAAAGCATTGGACTTCTTTTGCAGCCATCGATAAGCGAATTCACCACGTTAAAAACTTGTTGTTATCCACTGAAAAAGTAAAAAGTGTTTGAATTCTCTGCGATTTGAGATAGTAAACTTGAACTGAACAAAGAATTTAACTATCAAAGTTCACTTCATCTCTTACGTTTGAGCACTAACGATGCACATAAAAAAAATAAACACAAGGATCTTAGATATCAGTAACATGGTTCTCAAAGACTAATGCGAGATAATTTTCTCAGAACTTACTCCTCACTGAGAAAAAAGAGCTCGGTCGTTAACCTCCCGTGAGTGCAGAATGTTACGCAACTAATTTGAATGCAATTAATCGCTCAGATAAAAGATTGTCTTTGTGAACGTATCGATCGCACAGAAGCAAGCAGATCAATTTTGTTGCGCGCATGAAGAATGTCATCACGGTGCGCGCTGCGGGCGGGCATTGACTTCCTAACATTGACTTCGTAACGTAAAATTCCAGAGAGAAGCTTTGGGATTTCTTTCTAAACCACTCCACCAAATCTCAGCCACATTTTTCATGATTATCTCTTTTTTTAACGCGTTTCAATGCTCACTGAGTTTTCCAAAACACGTGTGTTTGAATACTGGGAGAGAGTTGAAAATTAAATTTTGCTAAAAAGTTTGCTCTGAAACTCATATATAGAAAAAAAGCCGTCGTGGCTGGGGAATTTCGGTTGACTCGTAGGATTGAATGAATAAATCGCAGGAAATTTTAGAAAATTGGAGGAATTTTACGTGAGAGCACACAAATTCAGATTGGAGTGGTAAATGACAACAGAATGCAAAACTCATCAGCGTTTCGAAGGTTGCAGTAATTCCTTCTTGGAGGTATAACATACGAGTTTTACCAAATGTTCTTTTACATTCACGAGCAAAGAAACAATGAATAAGATTGAATATTTTGATGTGTTCATAAGAAAACAAGGTGTTAACAAATGCAATTGAACTCAATAAGATCGTTTCTGGTTAAGTATGGAAATTAATGCGTTTTTGTAGTTCATCTTTTCAAAATATTTGAAAAAAAACGTGTATCTATTTGAGACCCTCATGATTTAACCGAGTGCAGAATGAAATAAATTGAATTTGTTATCACTATCTTTTCTATTAATAATTCTTGAAACTCTTTATTCAATCGTATTGTGTAGCACTTTTGTGATAAATTTTTGCAATTATCTCCTCGCTTTTATTTTTGATTGTCAGTTCATAACAAGCTGTACCCGTGAAAAAATTCACCGTTGTTTTCTTATTTAAATAATTTAATCAAACCCACCCTAAACTATCGCAGCCTAACCTAAGGACCCAATCTAACCTATTTTAGCCTAACCTCTCTTAGACTAACACTCCTAACCAAACCTCTCCTATCCAATCGTTCCCTATCCTAGCATAGCCTAACCTATCCCGACCTGTCCTATTTAACTTGAGCCATCTATAACAAATCCAAACCTATCTTAACTCAACTTATAGCTAACAAACACTTCCTGGCTTGTCCTAACGTATTCTAACCTACTTATGAATTTTCAATTTACCTAACGACCGTTCACCTGGCAACAACAGTAGCTCAACTACAGTCAACACTCCTTATGATATAGCGCTTGAAGGTCAGAGTGTAACGTACGGCTTGACAAACACACGCACAAACAGACGCAACACAAGCAGAATTATTTCATTGATAACATTCATGACCAGAAGAGATAAATTAATTAATTTGAAAATGGTAAAAAGCTTTGAAAGGTACTCTTACAAGAAATGAGCAACTGAAATATATGAACAAATAAAAGGTAAAATTTAAACTTAGCGATGAAAATTGGTTTAAACTGCTTTTTTACATAGAATTGTCGTATTCAATAATGAATTGATTCGGATCGAGATCTTAAATAATGAGTAAATATGAAATAAAAATTAATACAAACAGTTAGATTATAGTCATATATCGAATTTTAAGCATTTTTTCAGTAGACAGAATTTAGTCATAATACGCGGCTTCTGTTCCGCTATAAATTTACGGCCACATGCACCCTCACTTCACCCCGGGATGCTCTATTTCTATTCAAAAGATTGCCCTGGATGAGTTTTTCAGGAAGTGGGCCTTCATCTAGAGTTCAAGTTCTTGTGCGAGATTAAAGAATGATTACATTTTTCTCGAAATAGGTGTCCATGTTACATCCAGGGGCAACGACCACCTGACAAACGTCAGCTTCAAAAATGTCCACATTAAGCTCATTCTGCAAAAATATAAAATAAAATTGGTCTAGAATTCACAATCGACGGTGTGAGCATGCAACGAGTTTAATGTTATTTAATTTTATATTTTATCCAGTCATAATTTACTAATTGTTAAATCAACTGTTTCACGCTGGAGCAAAGTTTTGTGACAATATATCCAAGGTTGGTGAAAGTAAACGTGTTCGAAAATGTAGCGTTACCTCACAGACCAAATGTCTCTCCTTAAGCTTTTAAACGTCCGCGTGATCAAGAAGCATCTTGTAATCAGAATTCAAAGGGAAAGACTCAGGTATTTCTGCTCGGAAAAGTTTTCCTGTAAAAAAGCAGCCGTAATCCACGCAGTATAACGAGGGAAGGACTACCACACAGTGACATTGTAAGAAAGGTAGAAGAGACATGATATACTATGTGTATCTGTCACGGAATTCATGATATTTAACATAGCACATATTGTATAAAATATAAGTAAATGTGTTCATTAGCACAGTCGTGCGAGGCTTGAAAATGCAATTAACACGACACAATTGAATAATCTGAGAAAAGCAATCTTTTCAGACATTGCAGACATTGGACATTCAAAAACACGTTCAATTTCCAATTTCAACATATTTTCGAGAGAGGTTGCGCAATATATAAAAGTTTTATTGGAGGGATCCGTTCAATCCCCTCTCTGAGTGCGAGGGACTCTGGATTAATACTCAATTCGAACACAGAACAGAAAGAAAGAAAAGTAAAACGGCTAAACGCATTTACTCGGAGTTAGAGCGGCAGAGCCGGGGGCTCCCAGAGCTCAGGGAGAGTATGCGACGTGCAGCAGAGGTAAAGGAGAAATGGCGTTAGTGAGTCGCGGAGTAATTATTTAATTCAATGGAAAAATGTTCAACGCCTCGCTATTACGGGTAAAACAAATTCATTTGAATTCTATCCAATAAATTTCGTGCTTGGATCGTGCTAAGAAACAGTCAGAAAGTGTCCATAACTTTGCTGGGATAACAAGTTCTTTTTGAAATTTATTAATTTGATTTTATGTTTGGGTCTAGACTATTCGAAAGGATATTGTTCAACGCCTCGCATGAGCAGATATAGCGAATCCTGTTGAACTACATATGTTAAACTTTGTGGTTGGATATGGCTATAAAATGATGAAAAGTACGTATATGCGGTCTGGGTTGTGTCCGTGCATGTTCCCAGGCACGTGGGCGTGTAAATTCTAAAAGAGTGAATGTTTGGAAATTAAATTTTTTTCACTAATTCCCTCGAAAAGTAATTGTCCTTTACTGATTTCACTGGAAACAAATTGTCATTTAGTGATTCCACTGAAATAAAAAATCATTAATTGGTAGCTTGGGTGTTGACAGGTGCCTTCTAGGGACATCGAGTCTTTTAACAATTTTCTCGAACGCTAGACTCGCAGCCTTTCACTTGGAGGTCGAAATCCTTCTTGCACAGTAAGAGTACAAGTTTTGACTCCGGAAAAATTAAAAATAAACAACTTTTCTGCCAAAAGAGAAGCTATCTTCTTACCAAAAATTTATACAAAGTGTCACTGCGAGTTTCTCATTCTATAATAAATCTTAAAAATAATGCCCAGAAATAGGCATCGAGTGTTCATTTTCCAAAAAGAAAGAAATCATCACTATGTTTTATTGATAAATCACTGGAGTCAAGTTTCTTCGGAAGACTTTGAGTTTAGAGACACTCGTGAGCAATGTTTTTACACATATGTTTGGGGCAGAAGAATCATTATCGCATTACGTAACATTGAGCGACACGGAACTGCTCTGAAAGGAATCCATGTCGATAGCAAGCAGAAAAATGGAGTGAGACTCGTTTGAAGTGAGACATCACACTCGTCTCGCTTCCCTCCGTTCATGCAACCGAGGTTCTCGAGACACCAGGTCTATGAATTCCAAATTGGATTTCACGGCAAGAAAAAGATAAAACTTTCTCAACGATTTGCTCGCTGCTACCGGCACCTCCGATAGAGCGCTCACACAAAAATTGCGAAGGCGCATTAGCATTTCATTCTTGCAGATTTGGTGTCACAGCAAATCCCATGCCCGGTGAATGACCCAAGCTTAGCGCTATTAATACCAGGACCTCATCATTGAGGCCCGTAAAGATTACACGATATCTCGGGCCCCGAGATCAAGCCCTGGATGCCCTATTTAGGCATTAAACTTTTCAGAGCGACTGAAATACCGGCGACAGCAAACTCCTGCGATACGGATAGAAGGCATTGTGCGAATTTGTTCTGGATGTCTTCTATTAATTATTTTGTTGCATTAGTCATAGCAAGGCACGGCTTGTAAATTGCAGTGTAATCGATCGGAAATAATTTGACGAATTACTGTAGCTGTATGTTTCGAGATAATCACGAATATCAAAATGTTCTATGAAATCACAATTTTCTGTGATATACAGGAACAGTTCTGTATTAAAATCTATTAAGATTGTTGCGAACAGTCTCAAATACTATTGGGAGCAGTCTCAAATACTCACTTCGATGGCTGTTGCTCTGTTAAAATTTCTTCGTCATAATTATACTTCGTTTGACGCACAGTTTTACCGTTTTACCGTGTGCTCTTCGTACATCTACATCTGGAAACGCCAATTGCGTTATCTCATGAAATCAAACATAAAAATTCCCCCACAGCTCCGCAATGACCCAGGTAATGTAATCTGCACGCGACAGGTCACAGACGTCGAAGTCATATAGAAAAAACTCACCGCCAGCGTAGACGTGTGCCGTTGAGCGGGAGGCGTTCAATAACACATCACTGGAGAGGATATGGTTCAATTTAGTGAAGAATTTACGGCACTCGTTCAACGTTTTTACACATTTCTGAGTGCCTGCCTGCCATAGACATGTCGATATCAGAACGACTCGATGACAGACCGCCTCTGCTGTCGAACTGCGAGATCTGCGCAGCAAAGTCTAGTTCTGAAGACCAGCTGCATTTGAGACTTCGTACGTTTTGAAATCGATCCTATTATCACCGAATCAAAACGATTATAGTAACACTGAATAATTTTTTTCATGATTATTACCAGTGTGATACTAATCAAGATCATTCAAAAGAAATTATAAACACCTGCATTTTTTGCAATTACACTATTCATCATAAATTAAGGAGGTACAATTACTTTCCGAAGCCACTAATTAAGTTGAACATCTAGTTCGTCGACGACTCACAACTCATTTCAATGCCAACAACGATGTTCGTAATCGAGGAGGCTAGCCTATTTTTCCCATAGAGGCGGTAAAATTATTCGATTTACTTATGAAAATGCAACATGGCCATTGCATCAGCTAACAAATCCTGTGATTTGCTTGGGGTAGCTGTGTAAAAAATTTACAATATTAGGATGAACTTTGAACACCCGTCATAATTTTGTTCTGTGTTGCGTGATAACCATAATAAAAAAATTATTATCGTTTAATGTTTTCCAATCATGACACAGAAAGTCATCGCAATCCCTGCCAAAATTACAGGGTAAACTTTGATTCTGACTCATAAGCAGGAATATTTTCAAACGAGAACTGAAGTTAGAACACTCCCAGAGTCAATTAAGAAGGAAATGCTTCTAATAATTTCAGGTAAGAGAAACTCAACTGAAGAGTTTTTTTCTTCCCCATGAGTGTGAATCGTTGGACTTTATAGAGGGAAATAAGCTCAAAAGTTCGTCTGCACACACATAATCATAAGTAAAACTTGGATTCGGAGGGAAAATTATCTCCAAACGAGACTCCTTATGGCCATCCCAGCTTGCATATCGCCCAAGTTGGGCGCGGCAGAATGCCAGCGAGGAGTATTTTGTTTCGAGCCGAAGCGAGAGTCCCTCGCCACTTCCAGCGCCGCCATAATTAACAAAGTTCTAGAAAAGAATTTAGAAATCGTGTCTTGAGAAAGGAGAAACTCTGAGCGATATGACAACGCGTTTTGAATAAACATGCCCCAGAAGATGTTTGCAGCGTCCGTTGAGTAATTTCAGTGAAAGTTAAAGCATGGATATTTTGTTAGAAATCATGAACATTCTGTTAGAAATCACGAATATTTTGTTAGAAATCACGAGTATTTTCTTAGAAGTCGTGAATATTTTGTTAGAAAGCATGAACGTTTTGCCAGAAATCAAGAATATTTTGTTAGAAATTTTGAAAATCTTGTTAGAAATCAAGAGTGAACGTTTTGTTGAACCAAAAGTTTGAAGAGCAAAATATTTTCGCAACCCCGCCTCATTTTACTGTGATGAAGCAACGCTAGATAAAGTAAAGGAAAAAAAGTTAAAGAAAATTTATAATTTTAAGATTGAAATTCAACATTGCGCTAATATTGAATGCTTAATCGTATTTTTAATCGCAAATGTTCATTTGAGGAAAGTAAATGGTAATTTTAGGTACCATTGATAAGAATTTAATCCTGGGAAAATATACATATCTGGGAACTATGGACAATAGCTTAGAAGTCCGACGCCGTCTTGTATTCACCGTCCCAATTTACATTACTGTCATGTAATGGTGGACTGTCTTCTTGAAGAACATATTCACAATTCTTGAAAAGTATCAGCGCGCTGATTTGAACTAGATCTCTCTAAATAGCGAAACGAAAGTCGCTTTAAAATAACGAATGCAAGAAAAACTAGGCGATCTGCAGCGACTGCTCACTCCAGGAGCGCCATAGCACTGCCGTCAACCTGGCCCGGCCTGATGAAATGTTTCTTTTGGCTGCTCTTCAGACCAATGCGCAACCTGTCATCAAGAATAAAAAGAAAAAATCAATTAGTGAGAGAATATTGCTAATTTGTGCATATTTGTTCAAAAGCATCAAGAGGTTTTCATTTCTTTAAAGGGCTTCATGAGCGTGAATTTTCATCATGCTTACCTTCCTTTAAATTGAACATTAACAGTGTGAGAACCAAGGTTAGGGAAACGCCGGGAGAGCTGCGATGTTTACTTGGTGGGTCGAGAGTACAGACAAATGCGGCGTTGAGCGCCCCGCACCTTAATTTATATGTGGGATATTGCTGATTCATCAAGCGCATTGCGGACACACAGCATAGAGGACATTGTACTGAGCACACGTGTACGAACAAGTGCATGCACACACCTTCCCCAACCGTAGGATTAACGCCACCAACCAAAAAAAAAAACGTTCAAATCACATCAAAATAAAAATCAAATTCAAAAACCAAAACAGCAAGTTAAACGCATACAGCTCATTAATGCCAAAAACAAAAATAACATTGGCCGTGCAAAAAAAACACAACAGCTATAAATACTGAAAAGCTAAACAAACGCGTCAAGCTAAATGGATAAGAAGGAACTCAAGCAAAATAGATAAATTCCGCTCTTCATCAAAGCAAACTTTATACTAGCTACTACGCAAAACACGTAGATAATTCAAAAAGAAAAATAGACACACAAGTAGTACAAACTACCCAAAAAACAATTGGTATATAAATAACCAATCCCAATACTTAATTTTACACATCGTCTAAAAAAACAATTCGTAAATAGGAATAGAGGCATTGAATGCCAAATTTATTTTGAACATGTCAAGAAATAGATTCGAAATAATAACGCATTTTAAAGTGAAGAATTGTCGCACTATAGAATGATTAAACGCAGATATATAAATAAATGACACTCAATCATAAAAAATTAAACAGGTCGCGTACCAATCTTTGATATCGGCACCTGCTCGCGCGTAAAACGTAATAACAACGAAAATACAATTTGTAAAGAGAATAATAATTACGCATGTTAAAAAATAAGTACACCATACCTTGAGAATTGATTAGATCAACTCATTCGTAAGAAATGATAGATCTAAAAACAAAATTAAATCATAATTAAACCCTTAAACCATATCAATATCAATTCGAACATTTTCACGAAACAGTGGTAGCATACACGCGATAGCATAGAACACTTAAAACACAAAGGTAAAAACACAAAATTAATATTAAAGCATGATTACAAATGTGAGTAAATAATTGCATGATTATATAATGATTAAAACTAAACCTCGGTCGCCAGTCTTTTCAACGCTGGTCTAGACTGCCTCGCCTCACCTACAGACACCCTCATTCCTCCCATTACAATCATTTGAGGAATTAGATGAGGAACGACCCCTTGGGCAACACCATCTCGTGTAACACTACCGCATATAACACACTTGCGGCACACCCTTCCTCATTGTTCGTTATGTGTGGGTCGCAGCTGCTGACGGCGAAGAATGAAGTCTTCCGACCTTACTCTTTCTGTCATCAAGTTCACTTCCCGACGAATATAGTGAACTGACACCCCCAGTACCAAGGCGAACCGTGTCAGGAAAATCAGAGCAAGGTCCGATACTCTATCCGGAAGGAGATCGATGTGGGCGTTCGCCCGAATCCAGTCTTCTGATACCCTATCCTGATGCTGTTCTAAAGCGTTTGTGAGTGCGTCCACACTCACTGTCGTAACGCGATTACCCATCGTTACGCGATTACCCATCATATGTTACCCATTGTGAGAATTTGACTAGCTTTATTAGCATTTTCTTCGCTTTTAAATATCTATTATCATTGCGATTCAAGCAAAGGGATAAATTTTTTACCCATTGTGGGTGTTAGGTATCGGTGTTAGGTACTGGAGAAAATCATTTGTCGACGTGGCATTTGTGGGAGATAATTTGTCGCTACGATCATTTGATGGAAATATAAATTATAGTACCGCTCAGTCATGAGAAGACTCCCTGAGCTCCATGAGTTCTGCTGCTGTGAATGATCTATGTAGAGCAGCTCTCGAAATTCGAAAAATGCACTTTTATTCTGGTAGCCCTGCTGGATAAATGAACCTGTTGTTCATTCTTTATATTTGGAACCACACATACACACGTCAGCAACATTTTCTTTAATTTAAATCTTCTCATAAATGTCGTTCAAAGATTTTATAAATTGTCCAAATTTTGGCATCTTCCAAAGAAATGCATGCATCTCTTTAAATTTAATTTCACTTCCTACCATACTGGTTTAAAGTTGTTTAAATCACATGAAAAATCTAAAATTTTGGGGTTTGTTTGCAGTGCTGCGACCGACACAGATATTTGGGTGCAGTTTGCTAAACCATTAAATATCAATACCTCCCATCTGTTTACAAATAACCATAAAGGTATCTCTGGCGAGCTAGTGACGATTTAGGAAACCAAAAATCTTAGGGTTCTGTGCCTCGGAAAAATTCGTGAAGCAAACAATGTTGTTTTCATTTCATTCTGTTGCTGCGCTCCAAAGTAAGCAATTTCAACAAATCACGAATTGCGACGATGGAAATACTCGACCAACCCTACAAAGCATACAGATTTAAATAACTAGTTTTTCGTTAAAGGGAGAAACAACAGATTAACTAATAATTTACATATAAAAAAATCAGCTATTCAATCTTCCCAGAATGGCTGCTCTAATAATATCAACATCTTTTCTCCAGTGAATCAGTTAGTGATCATTTGTATTTGAACTTCAAATATTTAATTAAAGTACGAAATTGGCTGGTTTCTAAGCTCTATTTTATGATGGTATTCTAACACATGATTATCATTCTGAAATTTGAAAAGGAATGCCCTCCATTACCAGAAGTACTGGGAAATTGTAAAAGATGAGTTCAAAGACTGCAAATTTCATGAGGCTTTGGAAACGCAAGGTTTCCTGGTTATATTCTAATTTCCGTCAGTGTGTTTTCAAACGCCCTTGGAAACCTTAGAATTACTTTTAGAACGAACTTTTAGCTCTACTTTCTGGGGATTCTTCATTACGCAAATTAAAAGAATGTATTTTACAAACTTGGAGGAAATAATGACGTGAGTTTCGTACTTACGTGAACTTGTAACATCAATTATATTTGGATAGTGCTAGTTATTTGTACGAAAAAATATCTCAAATAATGACGATTGACTGAAAAGAGAAATTGTTTTTTATTACTTTTGGATTGGAAATTCTACCAGCTTCGCAATTACTGAGAAAAACATTGCTAACTAAATTACCTATGATCCTTGTAAAATACGTTATTTTGATATTATAGTTCTTAGTTTACAGAAACACCTGAACTCATTTGCCTTTCTGAGAGTATAGATTGATTTTCATAATGAATTCTGAGTGAACTTTATTTTGTTTTTATTGACTGATGTTTAATCTGAAGGAAATCGTAAAGCTGTGTTACTACTGGCCTTCATCTGACAATGAAAATTGACCCCGAGCTGCAAGCCTATGAACTTAAATTAGAAGCATTAAAAAATACTGACCCAAGCAACAAACAGTTGATTAATTCATCATAAGTGTCGCTTATTTGTTCTTAACATCCACGAACGTATCCGTAGCAAATTATATGCAATAACTCATGTGCATCAATGAAGCATTTTAAGACGCATTAAAATCCTTGATCTCTTAGAAATGAAATTGGCAGATCGCCCATCGCTTCATTTGAACGTTCCTGCACTATGATTGAAATGTTACTTTTATCATACCTATTAGACCTCGCACTTACGATGATGATTACTCATTCGAACCTTCAGACACGCTCGTATTGCGTTTTCAAAAAACGGTTTAGGGATTGGCATTCACGCACGCGTAAAATTTTTCTCAGACGACTAAGATTCTAGTACTGTGAGCTGAGGGAAAAGGAGACCAACAAAAATTGCTATGGTCTATCCATAAGCATTCCATTTTCTTCCCTAATAATACCCCTAGTGTGTTTATTTATTTACATGTTAGTTTGGTGTCCGCTTCTTACGTCTCTCTGTCACGCTCACATGGATGCTCAATGACCGTATCTGTGATACAAGTTTCACCAATGCACATGTACAAGAATTTTTTTGTCGAAGGTGTTGTTAAGATGGATATATTTGTTTGTCATCCGCATCTGGAAAATGTTTTCAAGGAAAATATCTAATTCCGTCATTTTTGACGGATCGTGAACACTAGTTAAAATAATAATAAACGTTTACGTCATTGTCACGCGATACATATGAATTCCACTCTAATATTTCTGAACACGTCAGGGGTTTGCTTTAATCGCAACCTTATCAGAAACTTAAAAACGAAGAAAATTCCGAGAAAATGTATCATCTTTACCAAGAAAACGTTTCGGAGTCCTGCTCCATCATTTAAAAAAAATAGAATTGCGTCTGAAATAAAAGATTAAAGTACAATGAACTGTAGGTACTAAAAATGTATCATGAAAGTAAAAATACAAAGTATGACACGAACAAGAACAAAGAATAAAATACAGATGCACAAATAAAAACATGTAACAAATAAGTATGAAATGAAATACGGTTGGTACTGACGGGGATCTACCTATTCACTATTTGCAATGGGTACGAACTGTCCATATTGTTCAGATCCGGGTTTCGTTTGAAGATATGCAAGGATTCTAAAATTCTGAGGTCAAAAGGGGTTACAGCTGAGTTTAAAATTTTGAAATCGGCAGGAGATATAAGAACATTGCATTTTTCGGCATGACTTCGCACTGCAGAATGCGATGGGTGAGCTAGTTGGTTGCCAGTACGGAAGCTTCTACCTCTATGCTCTGCCACTCTGATATAAAAATTTCGTGACGTCATACCGACTTACGAAGATGTGCACTGCACACAACTGTAGGAGTACACCAAAGAGGCTCGCATATCAGTGGGAAGCATGTCTTTGTACCGAAAAAAAAGCAATTTTGAAATTATTAACCTGAGTGACATGTAAAGTAAAATTATGGAAATATTTTGCACACAGTAATTTCAATTCATGAAACAGCTAATCGGACGGTGCCCCAAAATACGGAAATGAACAGTACAAACGGTCTTTAGTGCTAACTTCGGCAGCTTGTGACTTGTATTGCGTTGACAAAAATTGCTTAATTTTCGAATTAATAAGACCCAGCGGAAACCCATTAGCTGTAAAATATGATCGCAAGAATTCAAATTCACAATGCACGTATTTGAAAGTTGAACATACTCTGTAACCCCTGTTAATTAAAGTTTGGATGCAATTAATTTTGAAATTTATCGAACAAAAACTGAAAAAACTAGAGCCTAATCCAGTAAAAGTGGGCTTGCGATACACAGACGTCTGAAACTGATCCTTATCCTTAGTCACGAGACAGTCTAAAAAGGCCAATG